>KN685768.1:140184-206643 GCA_000152225.2 Procavia capensis
GTTGGTTTTTGTATAAGGTGTAAGATATGGATCTTGTTTCAGTTTCTTGCAGATGGATATCCAATTTTGCCAGCACCACTTGTTGAAGATACTGTTTTTACCCCATTTGAATGTCTTAGGGCCTCCTTTTGGTTTTTGACTGATATTTTTATCTCTTCAATTGGTATTTCACGTTCCAGGATTGATAGTCTCTGTTTTACTTAGTTTTTTGGGTCTTTTCTGGGGAGAGACAGCGTATATATGGTGCCATGTTGGCCAGAAGTCCTTACAGAGGTTGTTTTGTGGACATCCTGAAGCCCAGGGGGTGCAGTGGTTAAGTGATATGGCTGTGATTCTTAAGGTTGGCAGTTTGAATCTACCAGGCACTCCTTGGAGGCTCTATGGGGCATCTCTACTCCTTCCTATAGGGCTATCATGATTTGAAATTGACTGGATGACAATGGATTTGGTTTGTTTTTCTTTTGTTGTCTTCCTTTCTCCTTCCCTCCTTCACTTCCTCGTACTCTCCCTTCCTTCCTTTCTTTCTGGTTCCCTTTTTCTCTCTCCCTTGCTCTCTTTCTTCCTCTCTTTCTTTCCTCTCTTCTTCTCTCTTTCTCCCTTTCTCTCTCCTTTTTCTTTCTCCCTCTGCTCCTCTCTCCCTCTCTCTGTGTCCTTCTTCTTTTTTCCCCCTCTCTCTGTCTCTCTTCCTCCCTCCTTTCCTTCCTTCCATGTACTAGAGCTTGGAGAGGAACACATCCTTTCACCTTGTGGCCCCTGAACTGAGGACCTACTAGAGTCAAATAAATGAGCTCTAATAATGGTCAAAGGCTGTAACACAGAGCCAATAATACTGACAATCAAGAAAAATGGCAACAAGGACAGTAGAGCTGAGAAGAGAAACAGTGGCACTGATATGATCAGCAGGAACCAGGAGACCAGCAAACACAGTATCTAAAATACTGAAAGCATTTGGTAAATTTTGAGTGGATGAATGAAAGAAGAATCAGCACTTGACACGAAAAGGCAGTGTTGTCCATCCCATCATAGTTTGCCAAAGTCTTTACCTAGAAGCAAAGTAGGTTAGACATTTTTAAAATATCAGATTTGAAGGTTAAAGAGAACCCATGTAAGTGTTTGTTGATATTTCAGGTAGCCTAAAATAGCATATATTTTCAGGAGCTGCTTGCTGTTTGTACCCAAATGGTTGAATTGTACATTGAATTAAAACATTTTATATTTAGAAGTTGATGACACAGTCAAATGCTGCATGCTGTTTCTAACTTTTTAGTTTAATGTACATATCAGAATCTTTTCTTTGGCCGTATAATTTATTATATTTCTTTAATTTCTTAAATCAAAACTTTAATTTTATCCAAGTACTAAGAATAAAGGAAGTGTCCCTAGGATCATATAGTTAGCTGTTTCATATCTAATATGCTGAGAAGTATTTTCTGCATTTGAAAACTAACAGAAGAATTGTTTCACTCCTCCATTCAAGGCATGCTGCTTGCTGGATTTCTCATCAGAAACATCCCAGTTATCAGTGAAAATGTTCAGATCTACTGTTCCTCCTTTTTGAGAAATGTAGCCCTATTTTTTTCCTTGGTTTCTGCTGCCTTTGAACTGGATTTAAAGGTATGAAATGGGAATTTATAGTTACTGAGTAAGAGTTTTGTTCCTCCAATATTTAGAATCACAGAGCTCTACAGAATGCATGTGGACACTTTGCCAATCTCAAAGAGGGAGTAATATTTATTTCATACAGGATTCTGGTATAAGTAGTACCCTACACTTCACAAGACCTCAGAAAATGTTCCTTTGCTTACTTGGAGAAAGGTGAAGTGGGGACAGCACCAAGAATAAAGGCTCTCCTTTTCTCTGACAGAAACACAGGCCATAGTTATAAACTATGGAGAGTGAGGAGTAATACATCTTATTTGTGGTGTGCAAAACCCTATATATGTGCTTATGACTAACTATACTGGCTCAGGAAACGGCCTAGTGTATAAAATGAGATTTTTGTTTTAGTCTTATATTCTGCATATGTTTCTGAATGCAGGAGTAAATGTTCTTGGGGGCTGTTATGAATCAAATGAGGCTTCTTGTGCTAGTCTCACTCTGGGGGCACATATGATAAATAAAGCTAGTACTGACAGGTTTAAATCAGCTAGTATGGGGATTATGAGCACAGACTCTGTAAGCTGCTTGCTTAAGTTCAAAGCCTGGATCCACCACTGACCAGTTTCATGGTGTTGAGCAAATTAACTTATGCCTTTTTACAAGAGGACATCTGAAAAATGAGAATAATAATGTTACCCACCATATAGTCTTGTTATCAGGTCTAAATACTTAGAATACTTATGTATTTTCTAAATAAAATTCATTACCTGGAAGGTTTGTTTTGACTCATACATGATCTGGATGCTGAAGAAATAGTCTAAGGTCACCTCATACCTCAAGTCTGTCTTCTCTGTATATCTTTGGAGAATTATGTTAGTGTGTCTATTTTTATATTTCAGGCCCTGATGGAGTTAAAGGGTGTTTTTGTGAGACTTTCCATTGTTCCTTATCTTGTGGAGATGTGCATATCTGCTGTTATTGCCCACTTCCTAATGGGTTTGCCATGGCAGTGGGGACTTATGCTGGGGTAGGTATTTTTCTTTGTTCATATGTAAACATGCACATATTTTATAGGTTTTTCTGTGATTCCATACCAGAGAATGCATATTAACATTTATTTAAGGACATCAGAAAATGCAACATAGACATTCCTGCATAATCTAAATAGTCTGATAGTATATGTTTCTATAGGTGCTAACTTTTATGGTGATTATAATAATTTAAACTATTTGAAGAAGTAATGGTCTTTTACTGACCCCTGGTTACATGCTGGTGAGAAAAATACAGGATCTCTTCAGTCTGTGCAAAGGATAGTGAATACGTCAACAGTCATCAATGACTAGAAATGATCCCTCCTTGTCACCGGAGTGTTACGATTTGGTGGTTCTACCACCTCTTTCTCCTATAGTCAGTCCTTCTCATGATTAAGAGCCAGAAGAGTCAGTAACAAAGCATTTAGTATTTAGTACTAATGAGTGGGTAAGAAGAGTCTCTCAGGGGTGCAAATGGCTAACTTAACTGCTAACTGAAAAGTTCAAGGTTACAGTCCACCCAGAGGCACCTCAAAAGAAAGACCTGGCATTTTACTGCTGAAAAATCAGCCATCAGAAACCCTGTGGGAAACAGTTTTGTGTGTGTGTATGTGAGAGATTTTTTTAACTTGTGCTTTAGATGAAGTTTTACAGTACGAACTAACTGCTCATTAAACAATTAGTGAGCATATTATTTTGTCACACTGGTTAACAACCCTATAAGATGTCAGTGCTCTCCCTTCTCAACCTCAGGTTCCCAGTCACCCACTTTCCTGTCCCCTTTTGCCTTCTGGTCCTTGCCTCTACTACCAGTCTTCCTGTGTATTCTTATTTTGTTTTATGGGCCTCTGTAATCTTAGGCTGAAGTCTGAACTCAGTAGAGACCTCATTACAGAGCAAAAAGGGTATCTGGGGGCCATACCCTCAGGGTTTCTCCAGACTCTGTCAGGCCAGTAAGTCTGGTCTTTTATTTGAGCCAGAATTTTGTTCTGTATTTTTCTCCATTTTAGTCTGAGGCCTTCTGTTGTGATCCCTGTCACAGCAGTCAGTGGTGACATCTAGTCACCATGTAGTTGTGCTGGCAGTCTGGTGGATGCTGTGATAGTTGTGGTCCATTAGTCCTTTGAACTAATTTGTCCTTTCTGTCTTTGGTTTTCTTCATTCTCCCTTGTTTCAGATGGGGTGAGACCACTGGAGTATCTTAGATTTCTTCTTACAAGCTTTTGAGACCCCAGACATTACTCACCAAAGTGGAATGTGCAACATTTTCTTTATAAACTGTGTTATGCTGCTGATTGAACCAGATGCTCCCTAGACTGTGGTCCCCACTGTCCTTACTCTAGTAATTGATTGCCTCAGGGAGTTTATATGTGTCTGTGGAGCTCCGTGACTTTGCATTGAACAAACTCTCTGGCTTCCCTAGTACTGTGTACTATCTTACCCTTCACCAAACTTACCACCTATCTATTGTCTATTCAGTGTTTTTGCATTTGAACATCCTAGGCATTAGAGAGGTGAAATGGACTGGTATTGGCCAGCGTCAATTTGATAATAATATGATCTGCTATGCCAGGAGTGACAATGTGTAGAGGAATGATGTTTCATTCATTGTCAAAAAGAACACTTCAAGATCTATCCCAAAGTACAGTACTGTCAGGAAAAGGGTAATATCCATATACCTAAAAGGAAGATCAGTTAATACAACTATCATTCAAGTGTACCTACCAATCACTAAGGCCAAATACAAAGCAACAGTGGATTTTTACTAGCTTCAGCAATCTGAAATTGATGGAATATACAATGGGTATGCATTGATGATTACCAGTGTTTACAATGTGAAAACTGTAAAAAAAAAGAAGGATCATTAGTTGGAAAGAATGTCCTTGGTGCTAGAAACAATGCTGGAAATCACATGGTTGAATTTTGCAAAAGGACTGACTTCTTTATTGGAAATACCTTTTTTATGAACATAAGTGACAGCTATACACATGGATCTCATCGGATGGAATACACAGAAATCAAATCAGCTACATCTGTGGAAAAAGATGATAGTAAAGCTCAATATCATCATTCTGACTAAGGTTAGTAGCTGACCATCAGTTGTTTCTATACAAGTACAAACTGAAACTGAATAAAATTAGAATAAGAACGAAAGAGCCAAAGTACGCCCTTGAGTATATCCCACCTGAATTTGGAGACCATGTCAAGAACTGATTTGATGCATTGAACATTAATGACTGAAGAAGACCAAATGAGTTGTAGAATGACATCAAGGACATTCTACATGAAGAAAGCAAGAGACCATTGAAAAGACAGGAGAGAAAGAAAAGACAAGACTTGGTATGAGAAGTCTCAGAAACTTGCTTTAGAATATCGATTAGCTAAAGCAAAAGGAAAAAAATGATGAAGTAAAAGAAATGAACAGAAGATTTCAAAGAGCAGCTAGGGAATACTAAATATAGTAGTATAATGGCATGCGCAAAGAGCTGGAGATAAAAAAAACAGAAGTGGAGAACATGCTCGGCGTTTCTCAGGCCGAAAGAACTAGGGAAAAAAATCAAGCCATGAGTTACAATATTGAGAGATTCTATGGGGGAGAATAGTAAACAACACATGAAGCAGCAAAAGAAGATGGAGGAATACACAGAGTAAGTATTCCAAAAAGAATTGATCAAACTTCAGCCTTTTCAGGAGGTAGTATATCTTCAGGAACCAACGATACTAAAGGAAGAAGTCCAACCAGCACTGAAGGCATTGGAGGAAAGCACAAACCAATATACCTACTGCCATTGAGTCAATTCCAACTCACAGCAACCCTATAGACAGAGTATAACTGCCCTATAGAGTTTCCAAGGAGTGCCTGGTGGACTTGAACTGCCAATCTTCTGGTTAGCAGCTGTAGTGCTTAACCAACTATGTCATCATGGTTTCCAGAGCAAAACAAGGATCCAGGAATCGACAGAACATCAATTGAGATGTTTCAACAAAGGTGTCTGGTGCAGAAAGTGGTCACTCATCTATGCCAAGAAATTTGAAAGACACCTACCTGGCCAGCAAACTGGAAGAGATCCATGTTTACACCTATTCCAAGAAAGGGATGCAACTGAATATGGAAATTATCAAACAGTATAATTAATGTCACATGCAAGTAAGATTTTGTTGAAGCTCTTTCAAAAACAGCTATCACAGTGTGTTGACAGGGCACTACCAGAAATTCAGACCAGATTCAGAAGAGGACTTGAAAACAGGAATATCATTGCTCATGTCACATGGATCCTGACCAAAAAGCAGAGAATACCAGAAAGATGTTTACCTGTGTTTTATTGACTATGCAAAGGCATTCAACAATGTGGGTCATAACAAATTATGGATAACACTGCAAAGCATGTTAATTCCAGAGCACTTAATTGTGCTCACTATGAACCTGTACATAGATCAAGAAGACAGAAGAAAGGGTTAAAGTCAGGAAAGGTGTACAGCAGGGTTGTGTCCTCTCACCAAACCTACTTAATCGTATGCTGAGTAGATGATCCCAAGAGCTGCACTCTGTGAAGAAGAATGAGGTATCAGATTTGGAAGAAGACTCTTGAACAAATTCTCTTAAGCAGATGATACAATCTTGTTTGCTGAAAGTGAAGGGGACTCGTAGCACTTATGGATGAAGGTCAGACACAGCCACATTTAGTATGAATTATACTTCAACATAAAGAAAACAAAAATCCTCACAACTGGACCAATAAGCAACATTATGATATATGGAGGAAAAATTGAAGTTGTCAATAAACTTATTTTGCTTGGATCCACAATCAACACTTGTGGAAGCAGCAATCAGGAAATCAAAAGATGCATTGCAATGGTCAAATCTGTTGCAAAACACCTACAATGTTGAAAAGCAAAGATGTCACCATAAAGACTAAGGTATAGCTGACCCAAGTCATGACATCCTCTTTGCATCCTATGCATGTAAAATTGGACAATGAGTAAGGAATACTGAATAATTGATGCCCTTGAATTGTGTTGTTCACAAAGAATTTCAGATATACCACAGACTGCCAAAAGAATGAACAAATCTGTCTTGGAAGAAGTACCGCCAGAATGTTCCTTAGAAGCAAAGATGGTGAAACTACATCTTTCTTATATATAATCTGGATATGTTGTCGGGAGGGATCGGTCCTTTGAGAAGGGCATCATGCTTGGTAAAGTAGAAGGTCAGCAAAAAAAAGTAAAACCTTCAACCAAATACATTCACACAGTAGCTACAACAGTGGATTCAAGCCAAACAGTGACTATGGGTCTGGCACAGGACTAGGCAGTGTTTTGTTTTGTAAGAAATCAGGTTGCTGAAAGTCAGAACTAACTCAACAACACCTAAGAACAACAGACAACAGGGACAGATCTATTCCATGCACAAAATAAATAAATTTTGGTTTGGTTAAGAGCTGCTAACCCTAGGGTTGGCAGTTCATATCTACTAGGCACTCCTTGGAAATGCTATGAGACAGTTCTGTTTTGTCCTGGAAGATCATTATGAGTCACAATCAGCTCAACAACAATGGGTTTGGTTTAGTTTAATATGTATTTGTACGTGTGTGTGTGTGTGTGTGTGTGTGTGTGTGTGTGTAGATTTTTTAAGGCAGCCTAAACATTTCCATTGTACATTGTGTATGGCCACACTTACAGAGTTCTGTACTCTTTGAGTATAGCCCCATCTTAGGTATCTTGTGCTAGTAAACACCACAGGTATATAGCTTTTTTAAAAAATAGGTATATAGCTTTAACAAAGAGAAATTTATTTTCTCACAGTCAAGCAAGCTAGAAGTTCATACTGAGGGCCTCAGTTCCATGGGAAGGCATTCTGCCTCTGTCAGCACTGGGGAAAGGTCCTTTTTGTCAATCTTTCCCTGGATGAGAAGCTTCTCTGCAGAGGAATTGTGGGTCCAAGGGTGTGTGCTCTTCTCCCAGTGCTTCTGTCTCAGTGGTGTGAGGTCCCCCCTCTCTGCTTGCTTCCTTTTCCTTTAATGTCTTAAAAGATAAAAAACTGTGCAGGCCACACCCCAGGGAAACTCCCTTTACATTAAGTCAGGGATGTGACTTAGTAAGGGTGTTACAACACCCTCTTTTACTTAAAATTACAGTCACAAAATGGAGGACAACCACATAATCCTGGTAATCATGGTCCAGCCAAATTGATACACACATTTTTGGGGTATGGAATTCAATCCATTATACATCTGGATACCTATTTAGCTCAGTATTGAAGTCACTCCAGAGATTCACCCTTCATGCAAAGATTGGACAGGCTCATAAAAAGAAAATGAGATTAAAGGGGTACACAAACCAGACCAAGTACTAGGACTAAGAAATAGGAAGAGACAAGAAAATTGGCAATGGGGAGCCCCAGGTGGAAAAGGGAAGTGTTGATATTTCATAGTTTATAACCAGTGTCATAAAACAAGATGTGTACTAATTGTTTAATGAGAAGCCAGATTGGTCTGTAAACCTTCATCTAAAGTACAGTTTAAAAAAAAAAATGTCTTCTGTGGAACTCATACATATGAGTTTCTGGTTTTGCATTTTTCTGGCATTTGAAAGATTGTAGGTAAAAGTCTGCAAAGTATAGCCTCCAAAAGAGTAGAGGTTATTGTACTTTAAAAAATACTATCATAAATGATTAAAGTGCTGCCTGTTTAGTTTTGTTTTAGGTGCTGTATCTCCAGCCGTTGCGGTGCCTTCAGTGCACCATTTGCAGATAAAAGGCTACTGTGTTGACAAGAGAGTCCCGACCTTACTCATGGCTGCTGGCATCTTGGATGACTTTCTAGCCATCACCGGCTTTAGCGTGTGCTTGATGATTGCATTTCCCACAGGTAAACTAGCCACTTCACAACAAACTATTTCCTTGTACTCTAGAGATATAGATTTAGTTGTAAGGGTGGCATATTTGCTTAATAATTGGTTTAGAAAACCAAACCAAACCCATTGCCATCAAGTTTGTAACAGCTCACAGTAACTCTGTAGTGCCTGGTGGATTTGAATGCATACCATTTGGTTAATAGCCATGGCTCTTAACCACTACACCATTAGTGTTTTTGATAACTGATTAAGGCAAAGCTGAAGTAGAGAAAATAACTCCAGGAGTTCTGTACTCAGCAGTGACTAGTAGGTACTTTTGCTCCCTTCCTGACTCTAGAGGTAGGCTCTTCAGGAGTCTGCAGTCAGTGCAGTAAGGTGAGACAAAGTAGTAAAGTTTAAACAAGGGGAAAAACAGCTTCTACTTGGAGTGATCTGGGGAACATTAATCTTGGGAACTAGCACAAAGGATGAGTAGATTTTTTTCAATGAGCACAAGTGACAAAACAGTCCAAGCAGAAAAAACAGATGCTTCTAAAAGAGGGACAATTTCTTCTCGTTTTTAACATTTCATATGTAGTGACAGCAGTGATTTTAATGAATTTCTTTGATCCTTGAAAACAGGAAATACTTGATTTGTGTCTGATACGGACTTACATTGTTTAATATGATAACGAAAGAGGAATTTAAGTCATTTTTCACCTACTATCATCTAACACATTCATTATCCTTTAAGAAGCTCTGGTGGCATAGTGGTTAAGTGCTTAGCTGCTAATTGAAAGGTCAGCAATTTGAAGCCATGAGCTGCTCCTGGGAGAAAGATGTGTCAGTCTGCTTCCCTAAAGATTACAACCTTGGAAACCCTCTGAGGCAGTTCTACTGTGTCCTATAGGATCATGATGAAATGGGCTTGATGGCAATGGGTTTGGTTTTGGGGATTTTGTTATCCTTTGGCATTTCTTTATCTTTTCTAAGATTGAGAGAGAAGAGTTTCAACTTCATATTATTGACAAAATTGTAGTGTGTATTTAGCTTCAGATTATTATGTGAGAACATAACTTCTTGGAAAGTCAAGCATTTCAGTTTCTCCAACCCCTGTAGTTATTTCCAATGTTATGATTACATGTGATTCATCATCATCTCTTCACATTGCCCTAGAGTCTGCCTTCCCACGAGTTCCTGCCTGATAGTGCCTGCAGTGTATACTGGAAAGTTCATCTTCTGACAACATTGTTCATGTAATGTTACCTCCTGTTATCTCCTCAAGAACCAATGAGGATTCTCTTTCACCTGCTAGGTCAATTCTACACTCTTGTCCTTATTTTTACTTTAGTGTACCTTTAGGTTTGCTATGAGTCAGACCTGACTTGACAACAGTGGGTTTGGGTTTGGGTACCTTTCTAAACTTATTTTCTCATGCTTTCCAGGTATACACCTTTAAAGCAATTGTTCTCAGTATTGGTTGCTGTGGGGATGTGTATGTTTGTCCTCCAGAAAACAATAACAACAGCTCTCCTACTAGGTATAATACCTTCTTACTCATAGAGCTGATAGAAACAACAGATGCAATAGCAAGAAACAGATTGTCTGGAGTAGACAGGGCACCTGTGTATGCCAACACTGCCTGACCCCATGTTACCAATGCCTTTAAATGTCCCCAAGTAATCTCTCCTGCAACTCCATTAGTTGTGCTGTCTTGTACACCCTGTTGTCTTTGAGATCTAGGTGTCATCATCCTAGGGGGACATGTGTTCATTTGTAGACTCTGAATTTCTGGAATTAGGGTTTTGCTTGTTCTGGCTCCAGCTCATGGTAAGGTGTAACAGCTCCAGCTGGGATCCAGAAAGGTCCTGTTGGTGAAAGAACAGATGCAAAGCCCCTCCCCGAGTTAATAACTACATAGGCCCTTTCCATTGAGGACCTTGTGTAGGATCTTTATACGGGACCAAGGGATGAGGACACTGTTTATCTGGAAGAAAATCTTTTTCTGCATTGGTCAACCCTGACATAGTTACATTTAAAAAATTTAAGGTGAATAAAGCTTTATGTAGTTGATTAATGAAGGTATCAATTCCCCATTTTTATTAGCCATTGTTCAGCCCAAATTGATGGGCCTGGAACCCACTGAAGTTTGAGCAGGGGATCTTGTACAACAATGGCCACTGGGTTAAATTTGTTCCAATTGTAACTTTTGATTGAGTCAGTAAATCACGTCCCCGTGAAGTAGTTGTTAAGAGAAGACTATTTGGACAAAAAAATGCTGGCTGTCCATCAGGTCTGAAACAGACCAACGGATATTTACTTTGTTTAGCTTGTTGTTGTCCCCCAATACCTGTAAGACTGTGTAAGGCTTGTTGAGGGAGCCAGTCGCTGGGTAGTCATTTTCTGCAGTTATAGTAACATCAGCTGCAGAGTCTACCAAGCCCTGAAATAAGTGATCAGTAACTTGTACTGTAAAGTGAAGACGTTGAGTTGTCACCTTTGTAACCCAAAAGGTGTCAGTACTGCCAAAACCTCCAGTACCTCTCAGTTTAGGATTGCCAGCCTTATTAAATGAACAAATGGGGAGGAGGAGAATTTGAGCCAACAAATCTCATTTGAAAGTTTGATAAGTAAAAGTTGTTAACATAATTTTCATTTGTTCCTTATAATCAGAATCTATCATTCCACGGAGCTGAGACACTTCAACGACCAATGAGAAGCCCTACATTTTGAGGAAGAGGTCACCATACATCTGTCTTAACAACATACACTTTTTCTGCTTCACTTACAGCAATATCCTCTGCCAATGGCAAATCCAGACCAGTGCTACCTTGTGTGGCAGCTCTCAAATTTTCTACTCTTCTTTTTCCTTTTTCTGGGTCTCCCTCTATGGAGCCTCTGCATTCCAAGTTACTCTCTGACTGTCCCTCTTCACTGGGCTCTCGAATTGTTTCGGGGTGTGAGAGCCAGCACTCCTCCTCCCATTTCCCTGATTCATTTCATCACTAGCAATAAAACTAGAGCGACATTGGTTGGCCCAGTGGAAACCTCTATTAAATTTTGGGCATCTTTTAGGTGGTCGAATAAAACCAGCATTCCTCCTAGTGCATACCTTGTGGAGATGACCTTCTTTTCCACATTTGTAATACTTCGGGGGACAGAGAGCAGCAGTCAATACCTGAGCCTTACGGGTCTCAGTGCCAATGTTTTGGCATGCACGTATCATTTGAGCAATGTTGTGTTTGGGGACGTAAGTGGAGTCAAAATCTTTTGGCAATCAGTATTAGCATTTTTGAAGGCTAACTGAAGAGTGAGTATCTCAGCTGCTTGAAGATTATCAGTTTGTCTACTTATAGCCTCTTGAAGTTGGTTGACGAAATCAATATAAGGCTCAGTAGGCTTCTGTCGAGTATTTGCAAAGGACAAGGTAGGATGTTGTGCGTCAGAGGTTTTTGTCCATGCCTTACAGGCTGCCTGAGAAGCCTGAGAGAAGAGGAAGCAATTACATTGACTCTGATTGTGAGGAGTCACGAAATCACCAGCTCCAACAAGCATATCAAGACTGACTAGAATGTTGTTGTTAAGCTTGTTAATAGACTGGAGAGTGCAGGCATCTCTGTATTGTAAAAGCCATACACTCATTTGAGCAGGAGTCAGAAGTGTTTTCATTAAGGCATTCCAATCCCAAGGGGTCATCTCATAACTAGTGCCAATAGATTTGACTATCCTCTTGGTGAAGGAACTTTGTAAGCCATTCTATCAGATATTTTGCCTAAATTCCTTGAAAACTTCAAAAGACAAAGAGTCATATAGCAGAGCTCCTTCCTGTCAAATGACAGGGAAGGCCTGGGGACTCTCTAATTCTTGTCCCTTCCACAAGCATCTCTCCATCAGAGATTCAAACGTACGAGGTTTAGGTGGAGCCACTGCAGGTGCTGAAGAAATAGGCTCTGGATGGGGAGAAGATGGCTCCTTACTTTTGCAGTTAAACTGTATCGGGTCCAGGGCCGAACAACAGTGATTCCATGTAATCAAATTTTGAGGGTGGCCAGGTCCAAGCAGCCCCTGTCTTTTCTCAATCATCTAAATCAAGACTTACCTGAGCAGGATACTGGGAACACCTGTGCCAAATAGTCTGAAGAAGCATAAGCAATGCAAAATCAGAAACATCAGACCCTACTGTGAGCAAGAGAGCATGCAGCTGAGCCTTGTGCTGCTTTTGCTCTGAGGAAAGTGAGTTGTCCAGAATGAAGCAAGACTTCTCTGCCCTGAGAGCTCCAGAGAAGGCTTTCAAGAGCCTTGTAGGGTACTTACCACCAATGCGTGTCCTTTTTGTCTCTGGAGCTATGGGAACCTCAGTTGTCTGCTCAGTCATCCCTCACATGGGGCACCATCTGTTGGCATAGTTCACACGGGACACAAGCCGCTGGTGTGACTAATACGGGACACCACTTACTAGTGTGAAATGGGACGCTGTTTACTAGTGTGATGTGTATGAGAGGCCGAGGTTGGAAAAAACCACACTGACAACAAACTTTTCCTTTGCTATGGGCAGAAAAGGGACAGTCTCCTGCGAGTAGAGACTGACACCAGTTTGTTTAACTTACCAGCTTTTTTTGAGCAAAGTAAAGAAATTTTCAGCTGAGAAAGCGAGAAAAGGCGTCTTATCAGTGTTCCTTACTTCAAAAGAAGAAGCAGCATTACCAGGAAGGGGGATGACAAAGTCTTTGAACTATTCTCAGTGAGTGCTATTTTCAGCATGTGCTGTTTTTCAGTACACTGAGACAATCGTGTCTCGAGGGCTTTTGCCAGGCTTTTGCTGTTCTCAAGACAAGTCCCTATCTTAACACACAGCAGGTTAGGGTAAGCAAGATTTTACATTCCTTCCAAATGTGCATATCCCCACAGGTTGCACTGTAGAACTACTTGGAGAGTTTAAAAATACCAGTATGAGGGCCCTAAACCAATCAACCAACCAGTTACTGTTGAGCTGATACCAAGTCATGGCAACACTTTGTAGAGTATATAGTGCTCTGTAGAGTTTCCAGTGGCTGAGTTTTCAGAAGTATATCACCAGGTCTTTCTTCTGAGGAACCTCTGAATATACTTGAACCTCCAACATTTGGTTAGCAGCTGAGTGTGTTAACTGTTTGCCTCACTCAGAGACTTCCTTAAACCATTTCAGTCAGAAACTCGAAGAATGGAAACCATTGCAGTCAGGATTAAGAATTACTACTTTAGAGCAATAATGTATGCATTAGAATCTCAGGGGGCAGGTAGAGAAGGGAGGTGGAGAGGGTCAGAGCTGGGGCTTTTATAATCCAGAGTTTGGAGAGTGTGGTGTTGCAGGTGGGATGAGAAAGTGTGGATAGTTGGCAGAGTATTAATGATTGTCTCTGATACCATTCCTCTTCTCCCTCCACTCACTCGCAGTGTCGTTCATAGATCTGTAGATCAGGACAAGCTTGTTAGCTCTTTATAGTGTAGCGCTCAGGCTCTGCTGAACTTATTGAATTGGTGTTTCCAGGAAAGAAACTTAAAGGTTTTTTAAAACAACTTTAATATGCCAGAGACTGAAAAGAATTAGCTAATTTCCAAACACAGTAAATTATTTACTGTAATAACCTTATTGTGCTAGTATCACAGAGAAATGCTTTTGACAATAACATCATTACCTGGCAGAGAATTGTCCTAGCTAAATAAAAATACTATAGAGGCAGCCTTAAATAAATGAGACAGTTCCTGTTGTAATAAGGAATAACTAGTTACCAAGTGCATTTTTCCCTTAAAACAATGTGTGAAGAAGGGCTTTATGTGCTGAGTAATTTTAATATAATTTTCTGCACAATGTTCTAACAAAAATTTTACCAAACCCTGTTATGCAATGGGAAAAAATGTAAGTTTTATTTACCTCTTTCAAAGAGGTTTAGTTGGCAAATAAAAACTCTTCTAAGAAGCATCTCAAAAGATAACTTGTTTTCAGATTTACTTTTACAGTAAACATTTGAGAAAGAGTAAGTCTCCTGTTTTTATTGTAATAAGACTTGATTTTTATTTATAAATTCTTAGGTTACTGCATTCTCTACATATTAGAGATACTAAACTGAATGCATAGTTATTATTAAAAACTAGGCTTTTAAATGACAACTTGAAAGCTTACCTAGATATATCAAAGTCTCTCAGCCTATGCACTTAATCCAGTAGAACAGATTAACTTTTAATTATGAATTTTTTTCATTCACTCTCTTTAGCCCTTCAAACTTTTACTGAAGGCATAAAAAATGCACAAATTATACCTTAGCGTGTTCCATAATTTGTTTCTGATTACACATATACCTTTCTTATATGATTAAAAAAAAAACAAACCTGAATCACATAGCCAAGCCAGCCAAGTGCCATCTAGTCAGATCCGACTCATGGTGACATATAAGATAGTTTTTTTGTTAGTAAACATTTTAAGTCAAATATATTTAAGGATGTAGAGAGTTTGTAAACTTTGTCATGTAAGTAGGTGCCTTATTCTGATGATTGTAGAAGTAGAGTTCAAGTACTTAAGGATTAAGAATTCAGTCTCAAGTTTTTCTTTTTGTGTCTTTTTCAGGCTTCAAAACTTATGCTCTCAGAGAATGCTGGCAGGTGTTAACTGGTTTGATAAATGGAACTCTCCTTCTCCATATTATTCTGCCAGTTAGAAGACGTTACCAGGTGAAAGAAATAATCTGTAAGAAAGTCATGCTCTAAAAAATGCTGTTGAAAACACTCTGAAACACTTCCATCAAAGCCTGGTGTAAAGGACATGGTTTAGAAAACAGCCCTGCAGTTTAAATCTGCTGTCTGCTGTATCAGTACCAGCAATTTATGAAGATGGCTAAATGTGTAAGATACTTAATGTCCTAGTTAAAAAAAAAAAAAATACTATAGAGGCAGCCTTAAATAAATGAGACAGTTCTTGTTGTAATAAGAAATAACTAGTTACTGAGTGCATTTTTCCCTTAGAACAATGTGTGAAGAAGGGCTTTATGTGCTGAGTAATTTTAATATAATTTTCTGCACAATGTTCTAACAAAAATTTTACTAAATTGTGTTATGTAATGGGGAAAAATGTAAGTTTTATTTACTTCTTTCAAAGAGGTTTAATCAGCAAAACTTTTTCTCTGATTTATATTCTGTACACTTTATATTTCACAGTAAAACTATTTTTAAAAAGTGCCAGTTTTTTAAAACTATACTTAAATAATCAAAATATGTAATTTTTTTGTTCCTTTTGTTAGTATCAAAATACCTTAGGTTCTAATACTATCAAATATATACATACTTTAACATCTCTTTGTAATATAGTCCAATATTTGTTGCCAAGAAGATAGAGCTTTTCATTCACATAGTGCTTTCTCAGTGACTCACAAAGGTTTAGTAGTTTTTTTTGGTTAAATGCTACATCTGCTAACCAAAAGGTCTGCAGTTCAAATTTACTAGGTGCTCCCTGGAAACTCGATGGTGCAGGCAATTCTACACTAGGGTCACCAAGAGTTGGACTGACTCGATGGCACAGGTTTTTTTTAATACTCTTAGGAAACATAACCTCCAAAAAAACCCAGTGAGGTCACGTCGAGTCTGACTCATAGCAACCATGGAGGTCAGAGTAGAATTGCCCCATAGAGTTTCCAGGGAGCAGCTGGTGGATTTGAACTGCTGACATTTTGGTTAGCAGATGTAGCACTTAACCCACTACACTACCAAGGCTTTTTAGGATACATAAACATATGAAAATTTTTCTTTCCGTAAAAATTAGTGTTATTTTCAAATTGCATTGCATTGCATTTTGATTGGAGTTCATAAAAAATTTAAATAAGGTTGAATATTAATTAATAAAATTAAGTATTTGCATTATCAGAATGTGTGTTGGTTGACTTTCCATTGTTCTGTTTCTCATAAAGCTCTAAAATTAAGAAGCATGGATAAAATGACAAAGTAACTACACATTTTTCTCTGATCTCTCTAATAACAAAGAACATGAAAATTGAACTGAATATATTGGGCATCCTAGGAATCCTGAATATCAGGCAGAAGAAAGCAGACAGATCAGACTGGGTGACAGGAAGGGAAACAGTTACCTTTGTCAGAATATAATCTGCAGCCGCAGAGGGGCTTGCATCTGCCAGCTAAGTGAAGCCATGGCACTGCAGTGGCCAGCAGCTAAATGGAGCAGTGATGTGCAAGCAGAACACATGTTTCTTAGTGGGGAAGCTGAGCAAAAGTAAACACAAGACCAAAAGAAACTGACCAAAAGTAATCACAAGAAGAGGCTTTTAAAGACAGACAGGCTTAAACAAGCAATAACTTACAGAGGAGAGTCATTAAGGCTGACCTCAGATTACTCGGCAGAATCCATGTTGGCATAGTCAATTGGATGATATATACAAAGCCAGTATACTGTGGCAGCCAGTGACCAAAGACAGCAGTAGCACCTGAGCAGAGTGTGTCTTTCTGAGAGGGAAAGCTGAGCTTCAGATGGCCAAACTGACAGACCACAGCAGTGGCTGGCAGCCGAACAAAGCAGCGGTAGGTGAGAACAGCATGCCTTTCTTGGTGGGTTAGCTGAGCTTCAGATGGCCACATCTACAGAACCACAGAGGACTTTCACCTGAGTGTCATAAACTAAGTGCTTGTGAACTCTCATGTTTCAAACGTTTTCCATGTGCCAATTTCTCTTCCTGTCTCCAGCACTTTGCCCTCCCTTCCAAGCTCTACACTGGGTGCTTAATTTTGACACACTACCTGTGTCGAAAGCGGGACATCTTATGGGCATGCCCCAAGCTATTCTCCTGGACTTGGACAAGGGAACATAGGGAAGGATAGAAAAAAAGTGCCACAATCTCCCTTGAGCCAGCAACTCCTGTTATCTATCTCAGCACTTTCACAGCTCCAACTATCTAGTGACAGGGTATCAGAATTATTAACTCTCCAAAAAATCAAACTAGTTCCAACAAGTAGACTACTTGGACAGCCAGCCAAGCCAAGTGCCGTCAAACAGTCAAAACTAAATTAGATACAGACAGATATAGCTACAGTTACAGGTACAGATATATAAATTAGATCACAATAACTGAACAAATAAAGCAACTTTCTGATGGTTTGGAGACGACAATATGTAATCATTTAAAGAAGCAGACCACCATGACTTCAGAAAACTCCCAAAACAGAGAATCAAAAGATTCTCTAGATGAAGAAGACATCCTACAGTTATCAGAGGTAGAATACAAAAGAATAATATACAGAACCCTTTAAGAAGTCAGGAAGGAGATTGTACAAAGTTTAGTGGAACATAATGAAAAGTTAAACAAGCTACAAGAGATTCTAGAGCAACAGTGATCTGAAATTGAGCAGATTAACAATAAAATTACAGAATTAGACAATTCAACAGAAAGTCAAATGAGCACAATTGAGGTAAGAGAATGCAGAGTTAGTGAGACTGAAAATAAAGCAACTGATAACCAGCATATATGAGGAAACATCAGATACAAGAATTTAAAAAAATGAAGACTCACTAAGAGTTATGTGGGACTTTGTCAAGAGGAATAATTTACCAATGATTGGAGTACCATAACAGGAAGAGATAACAGAAAATACAGAGAGAATTGTTGAAGATTTATTGGCAGAAAACTTCCCTAGTATCTTGAAAGACAAGAAGGCATCTATCCAAGATGTTTATTGAACTCTACGCAAAGTGCATTCCAAAAGAAAGACAAGACATATTATAATCGAACTGACCAAAAGTAAACACAAGAAGAGGCTTTTAAAGATAGATAGGCTTAAACAAGAAATAACTTAGAGAGGAGAGTCATTAAGGCTGATCTCAGATTACTCGGCAGAATCCATGTTGGCACATAGTCAATGGGATGATATATACAAAGCCTTGAAGGAAAAAAAGCTGGCAACAGAGTTTCATGACCTGCAAAATTGTCTATCAAATATGATGGCAAAATTTGGACATTCCCAGATTAACAGAAGTTCAGGGAATTTGCAAAAACCAAACTCAAATTACAAGAAACACTGAAGGTATTAGAGAGTCAATAATATTAGATATATGGTCAAGGATACAATGTGGGACAGAGCATTCAGAGACCAACTTGCATAGGGAAGCCACAAAACTTAATCAAAGCTAGAACATTAAAAATAGGGAAATAGAGATCTCTGTACATGATGACAATATTATACCGAAATAAGGAACAGATTAATGTATTCATAGATCTTTCAGGTGGCGAAGAAGTCAAGGTGATGCAAAGAATTTAAAGAGTAATTTAATCTTAGCTCATTAGTGGAGAATATTGGGGTAGCCACAAAGCAAATGAACAACCATACACGTCAAAACAAGAAATGAAATCAAGAAGTCTAAACAGACATAAAACCAACAATAATGAAAAGGACAAGTAGAAAACCCATAAAGAAAAATGACCCAGCACAGAAAATTAAGTGGAACAAAGAAACTGAAAACATACGAAACAGTCACCAAAATGACAGCACTAAATTCATACCTATCAATAATTACATTGAATGTAAATGAGTTAAATGCATGAATGAAGAACAACATGGAACAGGATGAATTTAAAAAAAAAAAAAGAATTGCTCTGTCTACGTGCTGGTTACAAGAAGCATACTGTAAAAATACTAACAAACTGCAGCTCAAAGGATGGAAAAATATATACCAAGCTAACAACATACAAAAACAGAAGTGGCAATATTAATTTCAGATAATATAGACTTTAAAATCCACCGTTGTAAACAAGGAACATCACTATGTATTGCTTAAAGTGTCAATACATAAGGACAATACAACTGTATTAAATATTTACACACTCAACAACAGAGCCTCTAAATACATAAAATGCTAACAACATTGATAAGTGAGATAGACTGCTCTACAATAATAGTAGGATACTTTAACACATCACTTTTGGTAATGGACATAACATTCAGAAAGAAGCTCAGTAAAGATGGAAGGTCTAAATGTGACAGTCAACTAAATTGAATGCATAGACATAGAACTCTCCACCCAGCATTTAGAGAAGCATACCTTCTTTTCCAATGTACATGATACATTCTCCAGAACAGACTGCATGTTAGGCTGTAAAGCAAGTCTTAACAAAATCCAAAGCATTGAAATACTGCAAAGTATTTTCTCAGACCACAAAGCCATGAAAGTCAAAATCAAGAGTGGAAGAAGCAAGAATAAAAATTCAAACTCATGGAAACTGAACAACATCTTGCTCTAGAACTTCCAGGTTATAGAAGAAATCAAGGACAGAGTGAAGAAGTTCGTGGAATGAAGTGAGTTTGAAAACACATCCTACCAGAACCTATGGGATATAGCAAAAGCTGTACTCAGAGGTCAATTTATCTCAATAAATGATTGCATCCAGTGTGAAGAAGGGCCCAAATAAAAAAATTAACCCTACAACTTGAACAAGTAGAAAGAGAGCAACAAAAGAACTCCTTGGGCACCAGGAGGAAACAGATAATAAAAATTAGAGCAGAACTAAGAGAGAATAGAAAAACAGCTGAAAGAATTAAGAAGATCAAAGGCTGTTTTTTTGAAAAGATCAATAAAATCAATCAACCATTGGTCAAACTCACAAAAGAAAAACAGGAGTAGAACTAAATAACTTAAGAAATGAATGATACCACAACAGAGCCAATCAAAATGAAAAGAATCATGACAGAATGCTATGAAAAATTGTTCTCTAATAAATTTGAAAACCTAGAGAAGATGGACCAATTTCTGGAAACACATTATGTATCAAAACTAACACAGAAGTAGAACAACTTAATAAACCCATCACCATAAGAGAGATTGAAAATGTAATTTAAAGACTACCAACCAACAAAGTCTTTATGCAGATAGCTTCCCTGGGGAGTTCTACCAAACTTTTAGAGAGAAGTTAATACCATTATTACCAAAGAGATTTCCCAGCATAGATGGAACACTCGTAAATTCACTCTATAATGCCAGCATAACCTTGATACTAAAACCAGACAGATAGAACAAAAAAGAAAAATTATAGACCAATATCCCCCATGAACTTAGATGCAAAAATCCTCAACAAAATTGTAGTCAGTGGAATTAAAAAATGTGTCAAAAAATAGTTCACCATGACCAAGTAGAATTCATACCAAAGATGCAGGGATGATTCAACATTAGAAAAATCCAAAGCATTCAAGATCATGGAAGAAAAGATACAGACAAAGCTGGGAGTCCTAATACACAGCATAAATAGACTACAAAATAGTGCTAACAATACACAAACAGCAGAAAAGAAAATAGATAACTGAGAGCTCCTAAAAATCAAATACTTATGTTTCTGTAAAAATTTTGCCAGAAGAGTGAAAAGAAAAAAAAACTAGCAATCATGAATCTGATTGGCATCTAATGTCTGTAATGTACAAGGTACTGTAAAATCTCAACAAGAAAAAAATATAAATGAAACAGAAGGTAAGAATTACTAGATTTTATCAGTTGATGCAGAAAAGGCAATTTATAATGCACAACATGCATTTGTCCTAAAAAAAAAAAAAGCTATCAGCAAAATAGGAATAAAAAGGGAATTCTTAACATAATAAGAGGCATCTATGCAAAGGCAACAACCAACATTATCCTGAATGGAGAGAAACTGAAAGAATTCCTCCTGAGAACAGGAACCAGACAAGGATGCCCACTGTCACCACTTTTATTCAGCATTGTGCTGGACGATCTAGTCAGAGCAGTCAGATGAGATAAAGAAATAGAAGTCATCTGTGTTGGTTAGGAAGATGTAAAAGTATCTCTGTTTGAAGATAATGTGATTTTATATACAGAAAATCCTAAAGAATCCACACAAAAAAACCCTAAGGAACTAACAGAAGAGTTCAGCAAAATATCAGAATGTAAGATAAACATAAATAAATCAGTTGGATTTGTTTACAGCAACAAAGACCATCAAAGAGGAAATTACCAAATCAATTCCACTTACAATAGCCCCCAAGGAGTCATCTAGGAATATACCTAGCAGTAAATCTAACCAAAGATGTAAGACACCTAAAACAAGAAAATTACGAGACTACTGCAAGAAACCCAAACAGAATTACATAGTTGCAGTAACCTTCCTTGCTCATGCATAGGAAGACTGAACACTGTGAAAATTTCTATTCCACTCGAAGTGATCTATAGATACAATACAGTTCCAATACAAATTCTGATGTCATTTTTCAATGAGATGGAGAAACATATCACTAACTTTATATAGAAAGGGAAGAACCCCAGAATAAGCAATGCGTTACTGCAGAAGAAAGTGGAAAGCCTCACACTACCTGATCTTAGAACCTATTACACTGCCATGGTACTCAAAACAGTCTGGTACTGGTAAAAACAAACAGATACATAGAACAATGGAACAGAATTGAAAATCCAGAAATAACAGGATCCTCTCATAAGCAGCTGATATTTGACAAAGGCTCAAAGTCCGTGAACTAGGGAAAAACTAGTCTCTTCTACAAATGGCATTGGCAAAACTGGATTATCCATCTATAAAAAAGAAAGAAAGAGAATCAAGATCCACATCTCATGCCATGCACAAAAGCTAACTCAAAATGGATCAAAGACCTAAATATAAAATCCCCAAACATTAAAGGTCATGGAAGGAAAAATAGGGACAATGCTGGGAGCCCTGATAGACAACATAAACAGACTGCATAATATTGCTGACAGTGTACAAAACTGCAGAAGAGAAAATAGGTAACTGGGAACTCCTAAAAATCAAATACATCTTCATGCAAAGATTTCACCAAAAGAGTGAAAAGAGTACCTACAGCCTGGGTGAAAAAAAAAACTGGCAACCACAAATTGTGTCTAATCTCCATAGTATACAAGGTACTGTAAAATCTCAACAAGAGAAAGACGAATACCCCTATTAAAAATAGGCAAAAGATATGGACAGGCACTTCACCAAAGACATTCAGGCAGCTAAAAGACACATGAGGAAGTGTTTACAGTCGTTAGTCATTAAAGAAATCCAAATCAGAGTTACACTGAGGTACCTTCTCACCCCAACAAGGCTGGCATTAACCAAAAAAATACAAATAGCTTGTTGAAGAGATTGAAAATCTCCTGCACTTGCTGGTGGGAATGTAAAATGGGAGACAGGGAAAGCATATTCACAGATTAAATAGTAGATAGGAATTAGGTTATGTAAAAGGAGTGACTCCACTCAGTAGAAGGGAGGTTAACACACTCTACTAAATACAACCCAACAGTTGAAAGGACAGAGTGGAAGAAACAGGGATTTGGGGACCATGGTTTCAGGTGATATCTAGGTCAACTGGCATAACTTTTTTTTAGGAAAATGTTCTACATCCTATATTGGTGAGTGATGTCTGGGGTCTTAAAAGCTAGTGGGTTGCCATCTAAGGAGCATCATTGATCACAATACACCTGGAGCAGATGAAAATGAAGGACATCAAAGATGAGGAAAATATGAATCCAGCAGACAGAAAAGGCTGTATGATTGGAAGACTACATCAGCATAAGATAGCTGGTGCCCTGATAGGGAACTCAATGCAGAGCCCCTGGTGTAGCAGGAGAGAAAGGGGTACAGATCTAGAATTCTATTAAAAGGCCAGACTTGATGGTGTGACATCCTGGAGGGTCTGCTGAGAACATGGCCCCTGTATGCCTTTCTAACCCAGAGCAGAAATCAGTACCAAAACCAACTCTTCAGACAAAAATTGGACTGGAATATAAGACCTAGACTGATACAGGTTTCTGTGTACTTCTTGATTTAGGTATGTATACATATGAGACTCTCCAACCAGCTCCTCTCTAGAGGTGAGATGGCAGAGTGGAGAGGAGGACACAGATGTTGGCTGAATGAATACTGAAGTACATATGGAAAGGAGTAGTGTGCTGTCACAAGGTGTAGAGAGCAGCTAGAGTTGCATAGAGGCATGTGTTTGTGGTTTCATATGGCAAACTGACTTGGATTGTAATCTTTCACTGAATCACAAAAAAATCAAATGTGTATGAAGTGCTGTAAATGCATAAAAGAAACTTGGTAATTCCAATTATACAACAGAATTAAGAGAATGCATTTCTTTAGCATTTTTATTATTTACAAAAAATAATAGCTCACTTTTTGCCTCCAGTGTATAAAATGTTGTGGTAAATACAGTCACAATCTAGTGCTGTGCTGTCCAGCATTGTAGCCGGTAGCTATATGTAGCTTCTGGTCTTATTAAATCTTTCAGTTGTTTTTCTATTCTCTGATTTTATTGAGTTCTGCTCTAATTTTTATTATTTGCTTTCTTCTGGGGTGCCTGAGGTCTTTTGCTGCTCTCTCTTTCTGCAGGTTGTAGGGTTAATGTTTTGATTTGGGCCCTTCCTTTTGGATGTGTGCATTTATTGCTATAAATTGAAGTCTTGAGCACTGCTTTTGCTCTGTCCCAAGGGTTCTGGTGAATGTGTTTTCTTTCTCTTTGTATTCTGTGAATTTCTTTAATTTTTTTTTCTATAAGCCGGTAGTTTTTGAGCAAGGCATTTTTCAGTTTTCATGTGTTTTGATTTTTTTTCCCTTTTTCTGTTATTGATTAGTCCTTTTATGGCTTTATGATCAGAAAAGGGAAAACCTGGTGGCACAGTGTTAAGTACTATGGCTGCTAGCCAAAAGGTTGGCAGTTGAATTCATCAGGCCTTTCTTGGAAACTGTATAGGGCAGTTCTACACTGTCTAATAGGGTCACTGTGAGTTGGACTTGACTCACCAGCAGTAGGTTTTGATTTTGGTATGAAAAGATGTAGTACCTTGATGCTTTGAATTTTGTTAAGGATTGCTTTATGGCCTATTATGTGGTGTATTCTGGAGGATGGTCCATGTGTATTGGGAAAGAAAGCATACTTGGCTGCTGTGGGTGGAGTGTTTTGTATATGTTTGTTAGATCAAGTTGATTGATTGTAGGATTTAGATTTTCCATGTCTTTATTGAGCTTCATTCTGGATGTTCTGTCCTTCACTAAAAGTGGTGTGATAGTCTCATACTCTTGTTGTGCAGCTCACTCTCTCTCTTTTCAGTGCTGTTAAGCATTTGTTTTATGTATTTTGGAATCCTGTCATTAGGTAAGTATATATTTGTTATGATTGTATCCTCGAACTGTATTATTCCAAGTGTATTGACCCTTTAGTCCTAATATAATGTGCTCCTTACTTATCCTTAAAGGTACATTTTACTTTAAAGTCTACTTTGTCAGAGATTAATATTGTCACTCCAGATCTTTTTTGATTGTTGTTTGCTGGATATTTTATCCATGCTTTGAATTTCATTTTATTTTATGTCTTTGAGTCTAAACTGTGTCTCTAGTTAGTAGCATGTAGATGGATTTTTTTTTTTTTTTTACTCATTCTACAACTCTCTGTTGGTACATTTAGTCCATTTGCATTCAGCATAATTATTGATAGGTATGGGTTTAGTGCTGTCATGATGTCTTTCTGTGTATTGTTGACAATTTATTTGTTCCACTTAATTTTCTGTGCTGAGTTATTTTTCTTTATGTATTTTTTTCATCTTTTTCCTTGTTATTGGTTTTGTATTTGCTGAATCTTCTATTTTTCTTGTTTTTTATTATGGTGTGTCAGATAGTTTGTTTCCTTTGTGATTATATTAATATTTACCCCCTATTCTTCTAAGTTTAAACTAGTCTTTTATTTCTTTACATTCCTTACATATGAAAGATCTATGACTACATTATTTAGTCCTTTTTTGTTGTTCTAATGTTGTCATCTTTTACCCCTTGACATCTCTGTTTCCTCATTTCCAGTGTTTTAGCTTTTATTTTTTTATTTCATTGTCTGGGTTGACATCTGGTTGTTCTATGTTAGTTTTGGGCTGTTATTTGATGATACTAATTTTCCAACCATACTTTTAGTATTTCTTTTTATACTTATTTTTACTATTTCTTTTAGTTTTGTTGTTTGTGAATTTCTTAAACTTCTGTTTATCTGGAAATGTGCTAATTTTTCTGTCACAGTTGATAGTGAGTTTTGCTGGCTGGCAGTTATTTTTCCCCTTTTAGGGCTTTATATATGTCATGCCATTGCCGTTTTGCCTGCATAGTCTGCTGAGCCTTAATGACTCATTTTTGTATGTGACTTTTTGTTTATTCCTAGCTGCTCTTAGAGTACTATCTTTATCTTTGGTTTCAACAAGTTTGATTATAATATGCCTTGGTGACTATATTTGGGATCTGCTTTGTGTGGGTTTTGATGTCCTTCTTGGGTATATATTTTTCTTTTCTTTCACAGTATCAGTGATGTTTTCTGCCAACAAATCTTTAACAATTTACTCTGTATTTTATTCCGCCCCCCCTCCCCCCTGGTTCTGATACACCAATCACTCATAGGTTATTCCTCTTGATAGAGACTCACATAGTTCTTAGGATTTCTTCAGTTTTTTTTTCTTTAATTATTTTATCTGATTTTTTCTCAAATAAGTTGGAGTCAAGTACCTTGACTTCAGTCTCACTAATTTTGATTTCCATTGCCTCAGTTCTTCTCCTATGACTTTCTTTTGAGTGGTCTAATTCTGAAATTTTATTGTTAATACTCTCAATTTCTGATTTTTTTCTCTGTGGATTCTTGCAGCCTATTGAATTTCTCATTATACTCCTCTATAATCTTCTTAAGTTCTTCTATTGCTTTGTCTGTGTGTTTTTGGCTTGCTCTTCATTTTCTCTGATGTCCTTCCTCATCTGCTGAAGAGCTCTATGTATTAACCTTTTGTATTCTAGATGTAGCTATTTAAGTTAATAAAAATAAAATTTCAGTTGCTCATTGTAAGTTCTGAGAAGTCTATTATGTGACAATAATTACTATACAATTTTAATAAATTGTTCAAGATTTAGTAGTCAATGTATTCATTAAAGCTTGTTGAAAACAAGTACAACTTAAGAGTATTTCATCATGTTCAAGCTCATCAGATAATTGTTCAACATCCAGGTGAATGTTTTCTTATTTAAACTCTAATTTATTCTGATGTTTCCTTAATATTGTCCATATAATTGTAAAAATACTTGCAGAACTTTTTACATTAAATTTCTAAAAATCAAAAGAAAAATCAATTCCTCAGTTGCTTGTTAGTAGCCACAGTAGCCAGTGGCTATTGTACAGTGCAAATGTAGAATATTTCCATTATTACTGAAAGATATCTGGGCTGTGTTGACCTAGTGGTAATCTGTATAACCAGTGAGGGGGGTACTATGAATGTGACCATTTTACTGATGAAGAAATTGAGAGTATAAATGACTTCAACATGATCACAAAGCTAAAAAGCACTGGAGCTAGGAATGAACTCATCTCATCCAGCTCCACAGCTTGCATGCCTCCAATTCAAATAAGCACTTTTAAAAACCTGTATTTTGATGTGGTCAAGTTGTTTAAAAGGTTGGTCAGAGGATGTTAAGAGAGAAAGGTACACAGTTGTCAGACTTAACAAAAAATTACTCTCAGTTCATAGCCTCCCGAAATTTCTGGCCAGTCAAAGATTTAGAGAGAAAGGGGCACCAAATTACAGAGTAAACACGTAGCCTGAAAATAGTAGAGATATAATATCTTTAACCTTCATAAAACCTCTAAGATGTAAATGTTTTTATACCCATTTCATGGATAAGGAAGCAAAGCTTGGAGAGGTTAATTAATGCTCGTGCTAAATACACACCAATGATATAAAGAGGAAGAATTTTAACCCATCTCAGTCTGCACTCAAAACTCTTGTACTTTTTCTATTACTGTGTTCTTCCCAGGAAACCCTGGTGACACAGTGGGTAAGTGCTACAACTGCTAACCAGAAGGTTGGCAGTTTGAATCCACGAGGTGCTCCTTAGAAACTCTATAAGGCAGTTTAACTCTGTCTCTATGAGTTGGAATCAACTCGATAGCAGTGAGTTTGTTTTAGGGGGTTTTATTCAACCCTGTGAAATTAGGCATTGGTAACTGTTGTTGTTGTCAGCTGATGTAGAATCTGTCTGCAACTCATGGTGATCCCATGCACAACAGAACAAAACACTGCCTGGGTTTGCATAGGCTGTTTTGGAAGTAGATCAGTAGGCCTTTCTTCCCCATCCATCTTAGTCTGGTAGGTGTGCTGAAACCTGGCATAATAATGGTAAGAGGAAGATAAATGGGGTTCCATTATACACTCACCCTCCATTTGTTAAGGAAAAGAAGATAAATGTTACATAGTGCATTTATGTGAACTGATGTGGACGTTTTTATTTTCCTATACATTCATATTATAAAAAAATCAGTAATTAAAAATAAGTTATTTAAAATAGTTCTACTAATTAACTTTGTATTTTACCCAAAGAGCAATCACATGTGGAATGGCGGGTTGGCTGTGCTGAAAGGTGTGTTCACTGCACTGGTCTGCCTTGCACCAGTTATCACATTTTACTACAGTGTAGTTTTGGATTCCCCTGCATCAGGAGCTGTACTATGCACATGTTTCGTAGCCTTTGTTGTGGGCTTGAGACGGACAAAAGAAAAGGTAAATTTTATTTTAAGTTCTGTTCACAACTAATTTCTGATCAGATTAATTTTTTTCTTTCCAGATGCTTTTTTAACATCAAATAACATTTTTTAATCATAAGAACTATTTACATGCAAAAATAAAAATACAGTGTACACACAAATATCCTTTCCTCCCTTATGTATGGGTTCATAATTTGATATCTGAATATATATTATGGTTATCTTTCCATAATACCTTATTTTTTTGTAATGGGTGCAAAGTATTACATTTTATAGCTATGTTCTCGTATGCTCTTCCACCAGTTGCAACTCATAGCTAAGTCTATAGGGTCCTACTGAATGGAGTAACATTGTTCCATAAGGTTCCATAGGCTATAATCTTTATGGAGAAGGAGCCCTGGGGGCAGTAGACTTCTAACTGAAAAGTTGGTGGTTCAACTCACAGGCTGCTCCACAGGAGACAGACCTGGCAATACACCTCCACAAAGATTACAGCCTTGGAGACACTGTAGGGCAGTCCTGTTCTGTCCTATAGCTAGTTATGTGTCAGAATCCACACTATGGCAACCATCTTCCTTTTTGGATTGAATCTTCATGGGAGTAGATCACTAGGTCTTTTCTCCCGATGAGTGGTGGTGGTTACTGACCACTTGATAAGCAGCCAACCACTGCATCATCCAGGCCTATTGTTTAAGCAGTCTGCTATTAACAGACTTGTTCTCTGCTAAGACTAAACAGTGCCTCAATAAAGTATACTTATATATACCATATTTCATAAACTCTAAGACAACCTATCATTTCTAAGAAACACCATTATTTTATGTGCCAGCAAGAAGGAATTCCAGGTAAACTATGACAGAACATGCTAATTTCAAAAATGTTAAAATGTGATAAAATGTGTGTCTTAGACTTAATGAAATATAGCTTAAGTCTGAGTTTATTTGAAGGGTAAATTTCTGTAAGTAGAATTACTCCATCAAAAAGTATGCACATTTAAAATTTTGATGGTATCAATTTCCACCTTCAAAAGGCTGCAGTAATTTATATTCCTACCATCAGTATGGGAGAGGATTTTGTTAGTATTTTTGATCTTCAAATTTTTGCTAATCTGATAGGTGAGAAATGTGTATCATTTTTAATGTGATATGTGTTTCTTTATAAGTGAAGCTAATCTATCTTTTCGTATTTAACAGCCAGTTTGTACAACAGCCTTTCTCTATTCTTAAGAGTTATTTGAGTTTTCCTTACTGATTTTTAAGATTATTTTCTTTAATACTATTATGGAAATTAGCTGGTTGTCACATATTTATTTTAATTTCCAGAATTTTTTTAGAGATTTGACCTTGGCGGAGTCATATGTTGTTCTGCTCAGTGAAGAGATTATAGGTATGTAGGTGAGCTAAATTAAGTGGAGATAATATGATTTTGGAATTTTTTTAGGTTTAATTTTTTTCATTGTACTTTAGTTGACAGTTTGCAGAACAAACGAGTGTCTCATCTAAGAAAGTTTCTCATTGGTTACCAACCCCACAACATGTCATCACTCTCCATTGTCAACCTTGGGTGTCCTATCACCAGCTTTTTTTGTGTCTTACTGCCTCCTAGACCCTACCCCTAGATTGGTGTGCCCCTTCAGTGTCATTTTGTTTTATGGGCTTACCTAGTCTTTGGGTGAAGGTTTAACCTCAGGAGTGACTTCATTACTGAGCTAAAAGAGTGTCTAGGGGCCATATCCTTGGTGTTTCATCAATCTCTGTCAGACCTGTAAGCCTGGTCATTTGTGAGTTAAAATTTTGTTCTACATTTTTCTGCTGCTGTATTGGACTCTCTTTTGTGATCTCTGTTGGAGCAATCAGTGGTAGTAACTGGGCACCATTCTGTTGTGCTAGCCTGAGTCTACTTGAGGCTGTGGTAATTGTGGTCCTATTAGTCTGTTAGTACTTCCTTAGCAAAGGGATAATACTGCGTTTACACTGTGACCCGTGACAGCTGGTTTTGTTTTTTAATAAGTCAGAAATAAGTAATAGGTCCAAGAAGATGCCAGCACTGGGATTTAAGCTCAGGTTTATCTGACCCTAAAAGAATTTATACTAGCATATAATACAATTGTAGCATTGTTGTGCACAGCACATTTTAATATTTTGACATCTATTTGAGTAATAACTACTATTAAAAAAATCACTGTAATTCTAAACTTCGCAATTTAAAATTGTCTAGCCCAACATGGCTAATATATCAAATTTTAATTGAAAAAGTAAGAAACATTAATCTCTAAATTCATAAATGATAGGCTAAAAAATATAAACAGTTTGAAACAGCCATAACATTTGGACTAGACCATGAAAGAGTAGTTTTAGCAACAGTGGAATCAAAGGAGAGACTCATACCTACTGCAAGAGGCCATTGACTATGAATATAAAAGGAAAAAGGAAGGAAAGGGAAACTGATCATTTTCAATTACATTTTTTTTTTAGAAAAGCTATAATGTGAATTGTATGAAAAGTATACATCAAAACATAATTAGTCTACATCTGTCATAACTTTATCTCAGTTGCCTGAAGTCCATCTGGTTACATGAAAGGAATCACTCAATCCAGAGAGAAATATGATATATTAAAATGTTTTGTATATAACTCTGGTAATAACACACACACACATATACACACAAACACACATATATAGAAAATAAAATAGATACATAAATGTTATATATATACACATATAGACAGATGCCTGTACATAGATATGAAGGTCTAATTTTTTAACGGTTCTTATGTACCTGTCCTGTCCAGAAACCTTTGTGGTATAGTGGTTGAGAGCTGTCTGACAACCAAAAAGTCAGCAGTTTGAACTCACCAGGCACTCCTTGGGAACCCTAGGGGGCAGTTACACTTTGTCTTACAGGGTCGCCAAAAACCAAAAAGCAGTGGGTTTGGTTTTTTGGTTTATGTATGCATCCATTTAGCTTATTTCCAACTTTTTTTATTTTAAAGTATGCTGTAATCCAATATCTGATTATTAACTGTAGTGAACATTTCTAATGATATAATTTGGGGCCAAATAATTATTAACACTTTGAGGTTTTTAACATGTATTACCGAACTACTTTCTAGAGCTGCATTACATTACTACCCACCAGCAATATGAAGTACATATTGCAAACACATCAGCTTAGAGTAATGCTTAACAAACTTTAATATACAAAGGAATCACCTGGAAGGATTCTTAAAATAGATTTCTTGGCCCCATCAATTACCTGATTTGGTAGGTCTAGAGTGGGGCCTGAGAATTTGCCCTTCTAGCACGTTTAAGATGATGCTGATTTTACTCACTTGGGGGCCACACTTTGTGAGCTGATGGTTTAGAATATTATTGCTTTTAGTCTTTGGCCATAATGATAAGTAAAAAATGATATCTTGTTTTCCTTTGTGCTTCTTTAGCAGTGAGATTGAATGCTTTTTCATAGTTTTAGCCATTTCAGTTTTTCTTTGACAGATCTTTTATCCATTGTCTTTTGACTTAATGTATTGACTACTGATTTGTGAGATACACACACACACACACACACAATATGGCCCTTGTTCCTCTTTATTTTATTATTAATAAACAAAGACCTTATGTTTTTCTGTAGTCAGATGTATCACTCTTACTATAAGTGTTCCTCTATTTTCTTTCATAAAGATCTCTTTCCCAGTAAGACTAGTCTCTTCCCAAGCAAAATCTGATGTGTACTGTCTCACTTATTTTTCAGACGGTAACCTTGAAAGGTAGATATTAGTCCCATTTTTACAAGCAAAGGGACCAAGACTTAGAGATAGTAAATAATTTGCCTAAGGTCACCAAGTCAATAAGTGGCAGAGTCAAAATGAGAATCCACTATTTGAATACATCAGATTGGTTCCCTAAAGAAAGAAAACTAGACTTTATTGAATCAGTTGTGTGACAGACATTCTCAGTGACATTTAAATTCATCAAGAAATCTGGAAGGCATTATGCTGAATGAAATGAGTCAGTTACAAAATGACAAATATTGTATGAGACCACTAATGTAAGGACTAAAGAAAAGACTTAAATGTAGAAGAGTCTTTGATCATTATAAGTTGGAAACAGTGAGGGGTATTCATTGATTAGACAGTAGATAGGAATTAGGTTAGGTGAAGGGAGGGGAATGTGCAGACTAAATGTGCAGACAGCTAGTCTAAACCAAAAGCTAAGAGGTTTCCTAATTATAACCTAACACTTCAATGGACAGAGTAGCAGGGGCAGGGGTCTGGGGACCGTGGATTCAGGGGACATCTGGGTCAACTGGTATAATAAAACTCTTTGAGAAAATATTCTGCGTCCCACTTTAGTGAGTGGCATGTTAGGTCTTAAAAGCTAGCAAGCAGCCATCTAAGTAGCTTCAGCGTTGTTATAACCCACCTGGAGCGGAGGGGAATGAAACATATCAAAGACATAAAATCCGAGCCAAAGAGACCAAAAAGGCCTCATAATCCATAGACTACATCAGCATGAGAACAGAAGAATCAGATGGTGCTTGGGCACCACCAATGACTGCCTTGTCAGGGATTACAACATAAAAGTTCCTAACATAGTAAGAGCAAAATGGATGAATGTGCAGAACTTGAACTCTATTAAAGATCACATATAATGGTCCAACAGACTGAAGGGTCCTAGCAAGACACGGCCCCTGGACTCTATGTTAGCTCAGAACAGAAATAGTTGCTGGAGCCTAGTTGCTGGAGCCAACTCTTTAGACAAAGACTGGGCTGGACTATAAGACATAAAATGAAACTGGTGAAGAATGTGCTCCTTGGCTGAAGTAGATACATGAGACTATGTAAGTAGCTCCTGTCCAGCAGTGAGTTGAAAGGACAGAGGGGGACAGGAGCTGGTTGAACGGACATGGGAAATACAAGGTAGAAAAGAGGAGTGTGCAGTCATAGTGCAGGGAGAGCAACTAGAGTTACATAGCAGTGTGTATTTAAGTTTTTATGTGACAAAATGACTTGGATTGTAAACTTAAAGTAGAATGAAATTTTATTTTTTTAAAAATTAGTCTTCCTGAGACTATAAAAATTTTAGAATTAATATCCATTTGCAGACCCACACTTGGTATGCAGAAGCATATCATAGAATATCGTGACTGTGTAGGAAGTGTCCCAGATAATTTTTTTTATTCTATTGTAGCTATTCTGTTTAAAGATAACACAACAATAAAAGTAAAGACTACCATAGGTCAAACTGACTCAAATTTCAAATTAGTAAATTTTGTTTTTACTTATAAATTTGCATCATAAAAATTGTACATGTGTCTATTGTTTGTTTTTCTTTTAGGCAGAGGTTAAGAAAATAATTAGAGTTGCCTGTCGTATTAGTCAGCCCCTTCTTTTTGGACTGTTTGGAGCAGAGGTACCTGTTGCATCCCTGAGGTCAGAAACTATTGGTAAGAATTTCAAAGCACGTTTTTGAACTTTTTTCTATATTCAGTTAAAATCTCCTAAGTAGGCATGTGTTCAATGGTTTTCCATTATGGTAGTTAAATGAAAAGTTAATTGCATGTATAGTCATCATCTCAATTCTGTTAGACTAGTTGGTTAGAAAAGAATGCTAATAAACCAAGGAAGCAAATTTTACACCTTTAATAGTATTGTTCCTTGTAAAGATGGCAATACTGACCACTGTAAAGAGATTACAGATTTTACAGTGACAGCACACATTAGAAAGTAGATCAGCTTTACTGGACTTCACCATAAACTGAAAGCTCTTCTGATCTCAACTTCATATTGCAAAGATAGAGTAGCAGGGGTGGGGTCCAGGGACCATGCTCTTAGGGGACACTGAGGTCAATTAACATAAATTAACCTATTGCTGAGAGAATCTTCTGCACCCCGTGTTGGTGAGTGGCATCTGAGGCTTTAAAAGCTAGCAAGTTGCTATCTGAGATACACCAAAGGGTCCCAACTCATCTGGAACAGATGATCACCAAGAACACCAAAGATGTGAGGAAAAAAGAACCCAGGAGACAGAAGGACCCATGTGAATGGAAGACTGTGTCAACATGTAACCAAAAGAACCAGATGGTGTCCGGCCACCACCAAAGACAGCCGCAATGGGGCACACAATGTTGAGTCCCTGTAGCAGCGCAAGAAAAAAGGGTACAGCTCAAGAACTCTGCTAAAAGAGATAATTGATGGTCTGACAGCAGCACCTGGACCTGTTTCTGCCCCTGTCTAGGAAACATACTGAGGTCTGTTGGACAAAACTGGATTGGATTCAGGAACACAAATGTGACCATATGGTGTATGTGCTTTATGGTTCTGTGCATTTATAGCAGGCTGTCCTACTGGTCTCTTTCTACATGGGAGAGAAGAGGGTGGAGAGGAAGGAGCAGAAACTTGTTAAGAGGATACAACAAGTATAGAACGAAAAGGAGGGGGTGTGCTGTTATGGGGCAAGGACATTAAGAAGGAGCTGTAGATGAGCAGAAATGCAAAATTGATTTGGATTGTATACTTTTAATCACAATAAAAAAGAAAAAAAGAGATTACAGGTTTTAGTTTTTCTTCGAATGATAAGAATGTTGTTCATCTAAATTTGTTCTAAGAGCCAGAATTTCAAAGCAACTAGTCAATTCTGTAGAATGTACCCATGGAATAAAAACATTTGTCAATTTGACCATTCTTTTATTCACTCATACACTAAAGTCATCATATTAAAACTCTCTTGATTCGTAACGTACCCTGTGAATATTAATTTGGACATAGCTCATGATTTCATCTTTTACTGTCAACACAGTCTTCTCCCATTCATGCTAGGGACCCCATCCTCTGCCACCTCCTTCTGAATCTCAGGCAAAGATCCTTCCGTCTCGCTTGTATTTCAACTGCCCTTATCTCAGTGTCTTCCTCTTCATCCTTTAAACAGACCCTAACCTTTTCTGTCTTAACAGATATATATAGTTCCTCCATTCTCGTTCCCCCAATTTATCCTTCTTCAGTTTTACCTGCTGCTACTACTTACAACATTATCTTTCTCATGTTTCAGAATTTTTAGAAGAGATAACTACATTGCTTTTTTCCACTTAACTCCAATTCCCTCTCTCAGTATACTTCATTGTAGCTTCTGCCCCATCACACAGCCAACCTCACTCTCACCACAGTTATATTGCTAAATCTAATGAATATTAGCCTTTATTTTACATGACTTGTCAGCATTTGATGTTACTAACCTCTTTCAAACAGTGTCTTGTGTTGAGTTCTGAAAGTTCCTTTTTTCCTGTGTCCTTTGTATTCTCCTTTATATGGTTTAAGTATTGCTCATCATTAAAGATCTCTCCAAAGCACCTGTGTTTCTCACCCTATATCACTTCTTAGAACTCCCACTGCCTTCACTTATAAACTGTGTAATTCCAAAATTTATGTTTACATTAAACTCACTGTATCTAAAACTCACCCATCATTGTCTCCCTAAACCCACTTCTCCTTCAGTGTTCCCTTCTAGGAATGATGCCATCTCTTTGTGTCTTGTACTTCAGGCAACATACTTTGGAATACCTACCAACTTGAAAGATATACACACCAACAAAGAGCCACAAAAACTTACAGATTCACAACATATCATCCAGATTGGGTTTTACCAGACTCTGCACTTGGAAGAAACCCTGATGGCGCAGTGGTTAAGTGCTACAGCTGGTAACCAAAAGGTTGGCAGTTCAGATTAACCAGACACTCCTTGGAAACTATGGGGAAGTTCTACTCTATATTATAGAGTCTCTATGAGTCAGAATTGACTCAATGACTCTGGGTTTTGTTTGGGTTTGGGACTTGAAAACATTATTTACCCTCTCTGGACTTCATTTTGTTTCTACTATTAAGATGAGACTATAAAGTAGCACCTACGTGCCACAGGTTGTGTGGTTTAAGTAAAATTGTGCCTTCAAAGTTTGGGACAGTAACTGGCACAGAGTGCGGTCTTAAAAAATGTTACTTTGTTTTTAAATTACCTTATTACTCAGTAGTTACCTTAGCTGTACCTTTTCCAGGTCTAGTAGCTCACAGCTGTTCTCATCAAAATCCCTTATTTTACATATCAGGATGAAATTTTCTTCATCAATAAATTCAGGAGTTTTATGTCATCCAGAACTAATATGCTGTTAGTATACACCCATGTGGTACAATAAGTCAGTGCTGCCAGTGTACATTCTCTTTGATAGTTGTACAGGCAGCTCCATTCTGATTGGCTGGTAAATATTTAGAGTATTACTACTGGTCTTTCACTGTGTAAAGAATTCTAAACCTTGTTGATGAAAATATTAACTTTTCCCCCTTATACACCTTCTTATGTGTTTCTCTGTACTGCATTTACCATGTAGTATCTGAATTCATCACTTGCATTTTTTGTCTTCCTCTGACTTTAATGCTCAAAGTCTATACATTATGCATCTTTGTGTACCCAGGGACCAGTTGAAAGCCTGTCATGCATAATTAGCACTTAATAAATTCTTGTTAAATAAACACAGAAAGTGTGGTTCGTGATGTAAAGTGTAAGAGATATAACATTCATATCTTCTTTGTAGAATTTCCGATATATTTTTGTTTGAATGTAAGGAAAATATCTTATTTTAAACAAGTGAACTGAATAGTACTTATATGATACTGATTTTTTTATGCTAACCATTTTTATATTTTTAATTTTTCAGTGTTCTTTGTTGGTAGTATTTAGAACCAGTAACCATAAAACACAATTTCTCCCTCAATATTTCATTATTTATAAAAACTGACTTTTTCTTACAGGGCTTTGTGTTGCTATCCTGGGCCTTGCAGTATTGATACGAATTTTGACTACATTTCTGATGGTGCATTTTTCTGGTTTTAACATGAAGGAAAAGGTTTTTATTTCTTTTGCATGGATTCCTAAAGCCACAGTCCAGGTAATTATGGATAGAATGGGTTTGAATTTTAATTTCTATCTATATATGATTCCTTATTCAATTTTGGTGAAGAATAATTGATCAAAGTTTGAATTATGAAAATAGTTTATATTAATCTACACTTCAAAAGTTTTGTCTTTACTATGTTGATTCCTTAAATATGATGACTCATTTAATTTTTTTTTAGTATGGCCAGTGGACAGCTAAAAATCTCATAGATCCCTACACTACTAGAAAGTAACAGTAGCAGAAGACAACAGTTTAAAGTTTTATCAGTCATAGCTCTCCAATTAATCCAGAGAGCTGTCACTTTTCATTTCAATATCCCAGTAAGAGACCCACAGCTGTTGAGTTGGGTCTGACTCATAGCAATCCTAGAGGTCAGAGTAGAACTACCCTATAGAATTTCCAAGGAGCAACTGGAGATTTGAACCGCGGACCTTTTGGTTAGCAGATGTAGCACTTAACTCGCTGCACCACCAGGGTTTATTTTAAGAAGAGAATGGAACAGAAATAGCATAACCCATCTCAGTAGTGGAAAATACTTGTCAGTATAATTAATGATGAGTGGTGCTTGGCCAGATTATATACACATATATAATGGAGAAAAAGAGATTTATTGGGAACAACTTAGTAAATAGTTTGTTCATTTTCTAGATTATTAGTTGATTTTAAATTATTTAAAGAAGGCTAACCTCCTGCCAAATGTTGTATTCACTTGACTTGACATTTGTGTACTGTAACGAGCAGGTACAATGAGTACAAATAGGTGTCTGAAAGTGTTGATCATGCATGTATTAGAATACCTGTAATTGCTAACCATTAGAAATGTATAGATGATGATTTGTGGCAAATGGAATATACTCCTGACTGCGTTGTATTGTGCATTTAGATATGAATTGTAACAAGATTTATCTGTTCCACCTCATGTTTTTCAGCAGTTATTTAAGTATACAAGTTTATGTTTTTATGGAATTAAAAATTACTTCTTAATTTGTACTTTGTTTAGGAGCTTATCTGCTAACCTCTAGGCTGGCAATTCATATAACCCAGCTGCTCCTTGGAAACCCTATGGGGCAGTTCTCCAGTACAGTCACTCCAAGTTGGAGGGTTTGTTTGTTTGTTTTGCTTTGGAGGATGAGTGCTCAGTGTTATATACCAGATTTGTGTGGCTGTGTTCATGGGCATTATTCCATGGAAATTTCTTCTTTTTCTAACAGATTTTCAAAGATGTCTGAGACAAAATAGTTAAGCCAAGCCAAGTGCCGTCGAGTTGGATCTGACTCATGGTGACCCTAGGGGAGCATTGTCAAATAAATGTAGTGTAAGGGGAATAGATAAGGGGAATAATTTTTTCCTTTGGGTGTTTCTAGCTCTCTCATCACTTCTGGTAACATTAGCAGGTAAATATCAAAGCAATATTCTAGTAGCTTTGGTATGAACAATTTGTTATTAAATGTTGAAATCTGAGAAATGGCTCTTTGCTACCATGAGAGCAAAGTGTAAAATAAGGAAAAATATCCATGTCATTATAATACTTGCCATAATACAAGTCATTATAATACATGATTTTGTCATCCTGAGAGGTTGGCTTATCAAACATATTTATGTTCTCACTGTTTAGTAAACTAGAAGTCTTTATTCAGGGTGTCAGCTCTAGGGGAAGGTTTTCTCTTTCTATTGGCTCTGGGAAAGGTCCTTGTCACTTTTCAACTTGTGTTTTTTCGCTCCTTGGAGAATTCATGTGGCTCGACATCTGTCTTCCTCTAACTGAGTTGCTTACTTCATCTGTTCTTATGTATTTCAAAAGAGATTAGAGACACATTGTATGGTAATTCTGCTTTACTAACTTAACACAAAAATACCCATTTTAAAATGAGATTATAACCGCTGTTACAGTTTGGATTTACAACACATGTTTTCAGGGTACACAGTTCATTCAAAAATTGCAGTTGATACTGGAATCCCAAAACATACACATACACTTACATGTACAGAGAGAACTGAAAGCATATTTTGTAATATGTACAGTTTTTGCCAAGAATCCATGAAATGTGGAATTAGTTAAGGTATAGGGTAAGCTGCAGTAACAAAGACCTGTTTACATTCAGGGACTAAAGGAGATTTTTATTTCTCTCTCACCTGTAGTTCAGCATAGGCATTTCAGAGCTGGCAGGGTGAATGCCATCCTGAGCATGTACCTTCCATCCAAGGGGCCAAGGAGACAATTCCAGTTCTCACAGTTTTCCATCCAGTGGAAACCAGGAGAAGATAAGGGACATGCATGTCCATTCTTTTTCAGGGCACAATGTAAACCGGTTTTATTCATGATTTCTTCATACTCCTCGTTGTGTTGGCTGGAATTTGGATGCACAGTTTCATTGAGTTGCAAATAAGACTGAAAAAAAGTTGCTACGTGGCCAGCTATATGACCAGCTAAATCTCAGGAGTTCTGTTTGAAAAGGAACATTCAGATATTTGTGCGCAACACTAGCCTCTGCCATTGTGTCTGATGCACTTGATATTTTCTTAACTGCTTGATTGTCTTAGAGGCTGTGTCATGCTCTGTGGGATAAAGAGGTAATCACATCTACCGATCCATTTTTTCCCATGTGAACCAATAATACTGTCTTTTGCCTCTAAAAGAAAATGATAATTTTCCTAACACTTAAATTCTAAATAAATATTTCACTACTCCTGAGGCAATTAACCTCTAAAAGAATATATACATTATTAGCCCAAATCTAAAATTTTACTGTGGTTCAATACATACACTGCATTTTTCCCCTTGTTTTTTCTTAATTCCAAATTTCTGAAGATAAAGGAATTAGGGAGCCAGTAACATTTACCTTTATTCAGGAGAAATCTGGTATGCAGAATTTCATGTTATGTTGAAATCCATAGTGTACATCTGTACCTACCTAGTGTTATGATATTTATGTAATCCTTTGCCTGATATTTATGCAATCCTTCCTTATACATGTAAGTGCATACGAATCATCAGTCTGTCAGATAATCAAAACTAACTGCAATACACTTTAAAAGAAGACTAGATAGAACTTTTCTTAGTTGAATAAAAGAATAAACATTGTTTTCCAGATGATTAATTCACCTTTTTCTTTGGTACTTATAATTCCTACTTTATCCTTAAACTTTTACAGGCCACGTTAGGACCTGTGGCTTTGGAGACAGCAAGACTGTATGGAGCCCTAGACCTTGAAGAATATGGAATGAATGTGTTGACAGTGGCATTTTGGGCCATCCTTTTTACAACCCTGGTTAGACCTCTACTTATTGGTTTGGTGGGTCTCAGCCCTCTCCAAAAACCCGAAGAACATCAAAATAAAAATGAAGAAGTTCAAGAAGGGTCTTCTGAACAACTTCAGAGGTGAAAAGAGAAAACCCCCAAAATGATCATTGGAAAACTGCTTCCGGAAGCTACTTTATCATGATGGAAACTGAAATATGTAGCATTTAAGCTTAAAATGCAATAGAGCTGCAAGTGTGGGTGTTTTCTTACAGTGGTGGTAATCCTCTACCTGATTTCTGTATTTTCTTTTTAAAAATTTTTTCCAACTCTCCTTCATCTTTTATCTTTATTATATAGGGATATGTATGTTGTAGTGTGCTACCATCATTTAAAATTAACATGAAGAAGAATGAGTTCAGTTATCAGCCAAACAGCTGACCCTAACTTACAGTGACTGTCACAGGTTCATGATTCACAGTGGCTGACATTCTTATCCTTTGATTTTCACTTTTTTGTTTTGTTTTGTTTAAATACCATAATGCAGTCCCTCATCAGTTCTTACCCACTTTTCTTGCTATTTTGCTTCTTCTCTATTCCTATTTCACTTGCTCAGTTTCTGAGAATTATTGCAACTGGTTAGTATCCACCAGATTTTTGAAGTACAGAAGTATTTACCGTTGTTTTTCCTCTTGCTCCATCTAGATGTCAAAAGACTTCATCCTGTTCCTTAAGTGGCTAGACACAGTCCTGCTTTTCATTGGCCCATCTGAGTCCACTTTCCTCAGAGAGTGCCCCAGACCCGCTAATTTTGTTATCTTTCTTATGACTCATGTCTTTAGGCCCTTCCTGTTCTCTAGGTGAGAGACAGTCAACTTTCAAGTCTGTATCATGCTCATGACTATAACTAGGGTAAAGTAATATACTTCAATAAAGAGACAGTACATACAGTGCTTAAGAGAAAATAGTAATGTATTTCTTCTTGGTGAAACAGGCTGCCTTGTTGATGGTGACAGTCGTTCTGCTCATGAATTCATTCAGAAAGCCATGACCTTCCATCATGAGACTGTCATGCCCTGGCTTCAGGTGTTGGTTAAAGTTCACTCTACCATGTCTCTTTCGTAGTCCTTGGGAAGAAGGAAAAGAGAAAGTCAAAGGCCAGGAATTTATTTTTAAGGAAGTGTCTTAGTTGTCTAGTGCTGCTATAACAGAAATACCACAAATGGATGGCTTTAACCACAAGGAATTTATTCTATCACAGCTTAGTAACACAGATGTCAGAATTCAGGGTTTTGGCTCCAGGGGAAGGCTTTTTCTCTCTTGGCTCTGGAGGAAGTTTCTTCTTACCAATCTTCTCTGGTCTGGGAAATTTTCAGCATGCTCCTAGCTCTTCTTTCTTGGTGGTAGGAGGTCCTCTTGTCTTCTGCTTGCTATTCATTTACAAATAATTGTATCCAGTACATTCTTTAAAAATGTCAGTGATTTTTTTCTGATTATAAAAGTAATACACTTTCATTGCAGAGAATTCAAAACACAGAAAAGTGCAAAGGAGAAAATAAAAATATTTTTCTTGCTGTTGAGAATATACACAACAAAAGATACGCCAGTTCAACAATTTCTGTATGTACTATTTAGTGATGCTGATGGCATTCTTTGAGTTGTGCGGCCATTCTCACCCTGCTTTTCTCAATTGTTCCTCCGCCGTTAACATAAATTCAGTGTCCCCTAAGCTTCCTGTCTAATCTTTGGACTTGGTATTGTTAATTTATCCCATTTAGTTTTTAAGAGAGGATAAGGCTTAAGGTAAACCTTTTATATACTAGTTAATCTACACTATTGTTTATTTTTAAGAAACTTCAGGGATATTTTTGGTTTAAAGTGTAAAGACTATCTCAGGACAATAGTTTCAGGGGTTTATGCAACCTTTATGGCTCTAGGAAATTTGGAGTCCATAAGGATTTGAAATTCTGTTTTACGTTTTCCCTCTTTTCATCAGGATTCTTCTATAGAATCTTTGATTTTTTTGTTCGATAGTAGCTGGCCTCCTTTCACTTCTGGTATCATGACAAAGGAGGCAATTATCCATGGCAACAGTTACCAGTGCATTCTGTACCCTGCTGCTATTCCTGATGCATCTTCTTCCTCTGTTGTTCTAGGCAAAGACAGAGCAATTGTTGTGCCTCAGATGTCTGTTTGCACTCTTTTAAGACACTAGGCACTGTACAGCAACAAACTCGCAGGTAGAACAGGGCACCAATTAAGTGGAGTAAATGTTATAGATTATGGAGATCAGGCGTTGGTCTGACATAGAGTTGCCAAATATTTTTTCCCATTCTATGGGTGTTCTTTTAATTCTATTAATAAAGTCTTTGGATGAGCAAAAGTATTTGATTCTTAATAGTTCCCATTTATCTATTTTCTCTTCTGTTGACTGTGGTTTCTTTGACAGATTTTGGAGTCTGTAAATGGACTAAATGTTATTAGTCCATTTAACTGGATTGTCCTTCAAAACTATGACCCTAACCCTCCAAACCGAGAAAACAAATTCCAGGAAGTTTTTGACTGTACATAAGAAGCCTCAGCATCTACTTTTCATTTTTATGTTTTTGTCACTGTTATAAATATGTCTATCACAGAACTTTTACCTATGCAACATTTTGTTAATATGCAACTTATTTGCCAAAGCCAAGCCAAGTGCCATCAAGTTTGCAGTGATTACAATAATTAGCTGTGCAACTTTATCCTTAATCAGTATGATGTTTTTCATTACCATTTCCTCTCTCCTTTTTTCCCGTCCTTCAGTCCCTCATAACCACTAATAAAGTCTGTTTTCTGTATACCTGCCTTTTCTTGTCTTTTTACATAAGTGAGATCATACAGTATTTCTCCTTTTGACATTCAGAGTAATGCCTTCCAACTCCATAAACATTTTAGCATGTACCAACTCCATAAACATTTTAGTATGAACCAAAACGTCATTTTTCCTCCTAACTGGGTGGTATTCCCTTGTATGTATGTACTATATTTTATGTACTATATATCCATTCATCTGTTAGTGAGTGTTTAGGTTGTTTCTGCTCTTTGGCTATTGTGAACACTAGTGCACAAGTCTGTATCCAAGTTGCTGATTTCAACTTATTTGGAATTGTTGGGTCGTATGTTGGTTCTGTTTTTAGGTTTTTGAGGAACTGCCACAACAGCTTACCAGTTTATGAAAATACTCTTAATGTAAACATCTATTTTACTTTTGATCATTTTAAATTTTAGTCTTGCAGTTTTGAAGAGTGTCTTATTTTTGGATAGATATAACATTCACAAAATTAACTGGATGAAAGACAATTTTCTGTATGACTTCAATGAACATATAAATAGATTGAAGAGTTTTGTTGCATATAATGAAGGCTAAGTGTTCAAAAATTCATTTATTCATGTAGTAACTGCTAAATATTCATTTTTTAATTTATAATAAATATCCCTGGCTTTGTGGAGTTTAATAAATATGTATTTATGTATTAAAATATATGTGTTTTATGTACATACATCATAAATATACTTATGTATTAAAACATGTATATATATGCATACATGTATGTATATAAATACATAAATGTATTTAAAATCCCTAACTCAGTCAGCCCCTGGCCTTGTTCTGACTGATGATACTGAGCTTTATCATCATCTCTTTCCTCAGATGTAGCCAAATGGATTCCTGCACATTCCATCTGGTGAGCTCCACGTGTATAGTTGCCATTATATTGTTGAAAAAAGGTAGTTGCAGTGAAGAAGCTGTTGCAACTGCCAATCATTCTTGTTTCCAACTTTCACATTCTAATCACCAGTAATTATCAATGCATCACAATTGCATGTTTGATCAGTTTCATACTGAAAATCTGATAAAACTCATCTTAGTAGTTAGTGTGTAAGTTTGAATCACATTACCTGATCTTCCTTGTATGCTTATGGATATTGTCCTGTCACTGACAGCATTGTTCTTCAGGATAGATCTTCAAATGCTTTTTTTAAATTTTATTTTTAATGTGATTAAACAAAAGTTTACAATCCAAGTTAATTTGTCATATAAACCCCCAAACACTTGCCTCTACAAGGTCTGACAATATTGTCTGCAAACTTAATTGTTCTAAGTACTACATACCTTGTTCATCAATATCACCAGGGTCACCTTCCAAATACTCCATTTGGGAAGCTATGCACTGATGCCAGTGCATAGTCCACACTTCAAATCAATATTGGAACTCTCTGGAAAGACCATGCACATTGTGGCAACTTCATGAACTTACTTGTATAGTTATCTGTGAGGGAGCTTCTAGCCAGTAAATAAATAACTGTGTTGGAACATCCTACCTACTCACCGATCTGGCCCCCAGTAGCTTTTTTCTTTACCTTAACGTAGAGGAAATATTAAAGGAAGACATTTTGATGACATTCCAGACATCAAGGGTAATACAATGACAGATCTGATGGTCATTCCAAAGAGTTTCAAAATTACTTTGAAGCATGGATCAGACACTGGCATTGGTTCATAGCTTCCCAAGGGAGTACTTTGAAGGTTGACTGCAGTGACATTCAGCACTGAAGTATGTAGCACTTTTTCTAGGATGAGACTGTGAATTTAATTGGCAGTCCTTGTATGCAATTCTATTTGCTTTCCTCACCCAGTGACAACACACTCTTCCTTTCCACTCTTCCAGTATTCACTCAATCAACACTTGTTCCCCAATTTTTTGTCCTCTCCTTTCCTCTCTAAAAAGAAACCAGTTGGACATCCTCATACACACAGACACAGACACACACACACACATAATATATGCCAAGCCAAGCCAAGTGCCGTCGAGTCGGATCCGACTCATGGCGAATACACATATATACAAACATATAAAAAAAAACCCACTGTCGTCAAGTCGATACTGACTCATAGCAACCCTGCAGGACAGCGTACAATTGCTCCATAGAGTTTCCAAGGAGTGCCTGGTGGATTTGAACTACTGACCTTTTGGTTAGCAGCCGTAGCTCTTAACCACTACATATCAGGATTTGCGTGTGTGTGTTTGTGTAAAACCATAAAGTACACATGGTACTTGCGTCACTCTGTGTCCCACATACCAGTTCAGTCTTTGTGTGAAGAATTGGCTTCAGTTCTGATTTCAGCTCTGGACTAGAAGCTATTCTGCGGGCCATGTTCTCAGGATGTCAGACCATCAAGTTTGGTCCTTATTAATGGGGTTCTAGATTTGCACCCCCCTTTTTTTCATACTTCGTCAGGGACTCTATATTGTGTTCTCTGTCAGGGCAGTTTTGGGTGGTGTCTGGGCTCTTCTAGTTCTGGTAGTCACCCAATCATATGGATCCTTCTGTCTCCTGGACTCATATTTTCGTCATGTCTTTGATGTTCTTTGTTTCCATCTGCTTAAGGTGGGTTGGGACCAATTGACATTCCTTAGACCCCTCACCAATATGGGATGTAGAAAAATTTATTTTATTATTATTTATTTTATTTTTATTTTTTTATTTATTACAATAGAATAAAATTTCTGACATCTATCAATTAACTCATCTATGATAAACTCTCAGCCCCCACCCACCCATGTAGCCAACCCAGACATTTTTTTCTATGGATAATTCTCTTGTTAAGTCTGTATAACAGGGGTCTCATACAAAATTTGTCCTTTTGACACTGATTGATTTCACTCAGTATGATCTCTTCCAAATGAGACCATGTTATGAGATGTTTTCTAAAATTGTCATTGTTTTTTATCATAGCGGAGTTTTCCATTGAGTATATGTACCATAGTTTGCTCATCCATTCATCTGGTGATGGACATCGGGGTTGATTCCAACTTTTTGCTATTGTGGACTGTGCTGCAATAAACATTTGTGTGCATGTGTCTGTTCATGTGACAATCTTTGTTTCTGAAGGATAAATTCTAAGCAGTGGAATTACAGGATCAAAAGGTATATCTATCTCCAGCTTTTTCAGGAAGCACCAGACTGTTTTCCAAAGAGGTTGTACTATTTTGCAATCCTACCAGCAGTGTAGGAGAGTTCCAGTTTCTCCCCAGCTTCTCCAGCATTTGTTGTTTTGTGTTTTTTGTATCATGGCCAGCCTTATTTGGTTGAGATGATATTTCATTGTAGTTTTGATTTGAATTTCTTTAATAGCTAGTGATTGTGAGCAATTCTGCATGTGCTGTTTGGCTGCCAGGATATCCTCTTTAGAGAAATGTCCATCACTTAATTGGATTATTTATCCTTGTTGATATTTTGCAATACCTTATAAATTATGGAGATCAGACGTCAGTCTGACATAGAGTTGCCAAATATTTTTTTTCCCATTCTGTAGGTGGTCTTTTAACTCCTTTGATGAAGTCTTTGGATGAGCAGAAGAGTTTGATTCTTAGTAATTTCCATTTATTTTCCATTGAATGTGCTTTGTTTGTCAGATTTTGAAGTCTGTCTATATTAAAACTTCCATTGTTGACTCTTTTTTATCTTGGATAAGCTTTATTGGCAAGATTTATTGTTTTAGATTTTATATTTAGATCTTTTATCCAATCTGAGTTGATTTTTGTATAAGGTGTGAGATATGGGTCTTGTTTCAATTTTTTGCAGATGGCTATCCAATTATGTCAGCATCATTTGTTGAAGAGACTGTTCTTACTCCAGTTTAAAATCTTAGGACCTTTGTCAAATATCGGCTGTTCATAGGAGGATGGTGGCATCTCTGGGCTCTCTACTCTGTTCCATTGGCCTATATGTCTCTTTTTGTACCAGTACAAGGCTATTTTGAAAACTGTGGCAGTGTAATAGATTCTAAAGTCAGGTAGTGAGAGGCCTCCCAATGTGCTGTTCTTCTTCAGCAGTGCTTTACTTATCCGGGGCTTCTTCCCCTTCCAAACAAAGTTGATGATTTGTTTCTCCATCTCATTAAAAAAATGTCGCTGGAATTTGTATTGGGATTGCATTATATAAGTAAATTGCTTTGGGCAAAATGGACATTTTCACAATGTTGAGTCTTCCTATCCATGAGCAGGGCAGATTACTCCGTTTATGTAAGTCTCTCCCAGTTTCTTGTAGTCAGCTCTTGTAGTTCTCTTTGTAAAGATCTCTTATTTCTCTAGTTAGATTTATTCCTAGGTATCTTCTTGGGAACTATAGTAAATGGAATTGATTTCTTCTTTAATAATCTCACTGTTGGTATAAAGGAATCCTACTGATTTACTTATGTTTATACTTTGCTGAACTCCTCTGTTAGTTCCAATAGCTTACTTATGGATTTCTTTGGGTTCTCTGTGTAAACAATCATATCATCTGCAAAGAGGGAGATTGTTACTTCTTCATTGCCAATACGGATGCCCTTTATTTCTTTGTCTTGTCTAACTACTCTGGTTAGAACTTCTAGCACAACATTGAATAGAAGTGGTGAGAGTGGGCAACGATGCCTACTCTCACCAGAACAATTTCTTAGAAAAAAACTAGTTATGCCAATTGACCTCAATATCCCCTGAAACCATGGTATGCAGACCCCTGTCCATGCCACCTTTAAAATGTTGGGTTGTATTTAGAAAACCTTTTATCTTATGGTGTAGTCTGTGCTGACTTCCTTTCTACTGCATGGAGTCATGCCCTTCACCTAGCCAAAGTCCCATGGACTGCCTAATCTATGAATAACCCTCTCCCTCCTTCCCTACTCTTGTAGCCATAAAAGATTATTCTCTTCTGTGCATAAGCCTTTTCCTCATAAAAATATTCTCATACAATATTTGTCCTTTTGCAGCTGACTGATTTCACTCAGCACAGTGTCTTACAGATGATTCCAGCTTATTAGGATGTTTCCTAAAATTATCATTGTTCTTTATCATTGTATAATGTTCATTGTGTTTACCATAGTTTGTTTATCGATCTATTGATGGGCACCTAGGTTGATCCCATCTTTTTGCTATAGTGGACAGTGCTGCAATAAACAGTTGTGTGCTTTTATCTGTTCATGTGACAACACTTATTTCTTTAGGATATATTCCAACCAGTAGGATTGCTGGATCATATGTTATTTCTCTTTCTAGCATTTTAGGAAAGTGCTAAGTTCCTTTCCAAAGAGGTTGTACCATTTTACATTCCCGCCAGCAGTGTAAAAGAGTACTAATGTCTCTGCAGCCTATCCAACATTTGTTATTTAGTGTTTTGGGTTAATGCAAGCCCTGTTAGGGTGAAGCAGTATCTTGATGTAGTATTGATTTGGATTTCTCTAATTGCTAATGATCATCAACATTTCCTCATGTCTTTTGGCTCTCTGGATGTCTTTGTCTTTTGAAGTGTCTGTCCATATCCTCTGCCTGTGGCTTAATTAGGTTGTCCTTTTCTTGTTGATAATTTGCAGTACCTTATAGATTATGGAGATTAGACATCGATCAGATTCATGGTTGCCAAGTATTTTTTTCCCAGTCTGTAGGTTGTCTTTTTACTCTTTTGATAAAGTCTTTGGATGAGTGTGTTTGGTTTTTAGTAGTTCCCATTTGTCTATTTTCTCCCCTGCTATTTATGCATCGTTAGTAATATTTTGTAGTGTGTTTATGTCATGTATTAGAGCTTCCAGTGTTGTCCCTATTTTTTCATTCGTATTATTTCATTTTAAATTTGATGTCTAGGTCTTTGATCCATTTTGAGTGAGTGTTTTTTTTTTTGAGAGGTGTGACATATGGGTCTTGTTTCAGTTTTTTGCAGATGAACATCCAGTATTGGTAACACCATTTGTTAGACTGTTTTTTTCCCCAGTTCGTGGACCTTGGGCCTTTGTCAAGTATTAGCTGCCCACAGGTGGATGGTGTTATTTCTGGTTTCTCTGTCCTGTTCCATTGGTATATGTGTCTGTTTCTGTATGGCTGCTCTGACTACCATGGCAGTGTAATAGGTTCTGACATCAGATAGTGTGAAGCCTCCTACTTTGTTCTTCTTCAGTAATGCTTTACTTATCCAGGGTTTCTTCCCTTTCCAAATGAAATTAATGAATGTTTTTCCAATTCATTACAAAATAATACTAGAATTTGTATTGAGGTTACATTGTATGTATAGATCAGTTTGGGTAGAATAGACATTTTCACAATGTTAAGTCTTCCTATCCATGAGCAAGGTAAGTTTCTCCACTTACGTAAGTCTCTTGGTTTCTTGCAGTAGGTCTTATCATTTTGTTTGAATAGGTCTCTTACATCTCCGGTTAGATTTCTTCCTAGATATGTTATCTTATTGGAGTCTATCGTAAATGGCATAAATTCGGTGATTTCCTCTTTGATGGTCTCTTTGTTGATGTAAAGAAATCCAGCTGGTTTATTTATATTTCTCTTATATCCTAATACTTTGCTGAACTCTGTTAGTTAGTTTGTTTGTTTTTTTTTTTTTTAATGGAATCTTCAGGCTTCTCTGTGTACAAGATCATACCATCTGCAAATAGAGATATTTTTATTTCTTCTTTGTGGATGAGGGTGCCCTTTATTTCTTTATCTTTTCTGATTGCACTGGCTAGAACCCCCCAGTACAATGTTGAATAGAAGCAGTGATGTTGGACATCCTTGTCTGGTTGCCATTCTCAGGAGGAATTCTTTCAGTTTCTCTCCATTCAGGATGATGTTGGCTGCTGGCTTTGCATAGATGCCCATTATGTTGAGGAATTTTCCTTGTATTCCTATGTTGCTGGGAGTTTTTAACATGAATCAGTGTTGGGCTTTGTCAAAAACCTTTTCAGTATCAATTGATAAAATCAAATGATCTTTTATTTATGTGATTGACTACATTAATAATTTTTCGAATGCCAAACCATACCTGCATCCTTGGTATGACTCCTACTTGGTCATGGTGAATTGTATTTTTTATATGTTGTTGAATTCTACTGGCTAGAATTTTGTTGAGGATTTTTGCATCTAAGTTCATGAGAGATACTTGTCTGTAGTTTGTCTTTCTTTTTCTTTTGCTACCAGTTTTGGTATCAGGGTTATGCTGGCTTCATAGAATGAATTTTGCTGTGTTCCATCATTTTATATGCTTTGATATACCGTTAATAGTATTGGTATTAACTCTTCTCTAAGCATTTGGTAGAATTTTCTTGTGAAGCTGTCTGGGTCAGCTCTTTTTTGGGTTGGTAGTTTTATTACTTTTTCAATCTCTGTTGTAATGGGTTTATTAAATTGTTCTACTTCTGTGTATGTTAGTTTTGGTACATAATGTGATTCTAGAAATTTGTCCATTTCTTCTAGGTTTTCAAATCTATTAGAGTACAATTCATAGTACCCTGTTAGGATTCTTTTTATTTTTATTGAGGCTGTTGTGAAATCACTCATCTCATTTCTTATTTGGATTGTTTCCCTTTATTTTTATTTTGTGACTTTGGCCAGTGTTTTATCAATTTTGTTGATCTTTTTAAAAAAACTAGCTTTGGGTTTTGTTAATTGTTTCTGTTGTTTTTCTATTCTCTAATTCATTTAGGTCTGTTTTCATTTTTGTTATCTGTTTTATTCTCATACCAGAGAGGTTCTTTTGTCATTCTTTCTGCTTGTTCAAGTTATAGGGTTAATCCTTTAATTTGGGCCCTTTCTTTATTTTGGATATGTGTATTCATTGAGATAAATTGACCTCTGAGCACTGCTTTTGCTGTGTCCCATAGGTTCCAGTGGGATGTGTTTTCATTTTCATTTGATTCCCTGAATTTCTTTATTGCATCCTTAATTTCTTCTATAACCAAGAATTTTTTGAACATGGTGTTATTCCGTTTCCCTGAGTTTGTGTTTCTACCCATGCTTTGTCTGCTATTGATTTTGACTTTTATAGTTTTTTGGTCTGAGAAAATACAATATTTTAGTGCTTTGGATTTTGTTGAGATTTTCTGTATGGGCTAATAATATGGTCTGTTCTGGAGAATGCTCTATGTGTTTTGGAAAAAAAAGGTAAACTTGTCTGTTGTTGGGTGAAGAGTTCCATATGTGTTTTTGAGATCAAATTGGTTGATTGTCACAATAAAATCTTCCACATCTTTATTGAATTTCTTTCTGGATATTGTGTTCATTACCAAAGGTGGTATTAAAGTGTATTAAAATCTCCTAAAGTCTACTAAAGTGTAATAAAGTCTCCTGCTATTATTGTAGAGCAATCTGTCTTACTTTTTAATGTTATTAGCATTCGTTTGATGTATGTAGAAGCTCTTTTTAAACAAACAAACAAAAACCCAGTGCCATCAAGTAGATTCTGACTCAGCAACCCTGTAGATCAGAGTAGAACTGCCCCATAGAATTTCCGAGAAGCAACTGATGGATTTGAACTGCCAACCTTTTGGTTAGCAGACATAGCACTTAACCACTAAGCCACCAGGGTGGTGTGTAAATATTTAATATTGTTACATTAAGTTCTCCTTGGAAACCCTGATGGCATAGTGGTTTAGTGCTATGTCTGCTAACCAAAAGGTCAGCAGTTCAAATCCATCAAGTGCTCCTTGGAAACTATGGAGGCTGTTCTGCTCTGAAATGTCGTGTCACTGTGACTTGGAATTGACTCAGTGCCACTGGATTTGGTTTGTTTTGGTTTTATATCTTAGTTATGTATTGATCCTTTAAGCAATAAATAATGACCAACCTATTTAGTGGATTTTACTTTAAAGTAAAATTTTATGTTTTATCTGAGATTACTGTTGCCACTCTTGCTCTTCTTTACATATTGTAAGCTTAGTATATTCTCCTATCCTTTGAGTTTCAGTTTGTTCCTGTCTTTAAGTCTAAGCTGTGTTTTCTTGTAAACAGCATATAGATGGATTTTTTTTTTTATCCAACCTGTTACTCTTTGTCTCTTTATTGTTGCATTTAACCCATTTGCATTCAGTGTAATTGTTGGTAGATAGGAATTTAATGCTGTCATTTCAGTGCCTTTTTTGTGTGTTGTTGACAGCTTCTTTGTTTCACTTAGTACTGTCTTCCAGGGTGTTTTCTTTATGGGTTTTCTCTTTATCCTTTTCAATGTTGGTTTTATACCTGTTGAAACTTTTTGTTTTGATATGTATTATTATTAGTTTGCTTTGCAGCTACCCTAATATTCCCCCTCTAATTATCTAAATTTAAGCCAATCTTTTAAGTTCTTTGCATTGCCTTGACTTCCCCTCCATCTGAAAGGTCTATGATTATATTAATTTCTCCCCTCCTTGGTATAATGGTGTCATAATTTACATACTGAGATATCTGTTTCCCCAGCTTTAGTATTTTAGCTGCGATTGAGCTTTTATGGCTTCTCCATCCAAGTTGGACTCTGGATGCCGCGTCCTGAATTGTATCCTTGAGCGTATATCTGATGTTATTAATTTTCTAATCAAAGAACTTCACTCAGTATTTCTTGTAATTTCAGTTTGGTTTTTGCAAATTCTGTAAACTTCTGTTTTTCTGGGGATGTCCTAATTTTACCCTCATATTTGAGAGACAATTTTTCAGGATATATATTTCTTGATTGGAAGTTTTCTCCTTCAAGGTTTTGTGTATGTCATCCGATTTCTTTCTTGCCTACGTGGTTTTTGCTGGATAATTGGAATTCAGGCTAAATGACTCTCCTTTGTAGGTTAGTTTTGGTTTGAGCCTAGCTACCTTTAAAAGCTCTCCTTATCTTTCATTTTGTTAAGTTTGATTATAATGGGTCTTGGTGTCTTTCTTTTGGGATCTACCTTTTGGGGAGTTCAATGAGCATCTTGTGTAGATGTCTTCTCATGTTTCATGATGTCAGGGAAATTTTCTGTCAGCGAATCTGTAATTCTGTTTGTATTTTCTGATATCCCTCCCTTTTCTAGTATTCCGGTTATTTACAAATTATTCCTCTTGATAGAGTCTCACATAACTTTTAATGAATCTTCATTTTTCTTAGTTCTTTTATCTGATTTTTCTTCATAAATGCTGGTGTCATGTGCTTTATCTTTGATCTCACTAACTGTGCATTCCATTACCTTGATCCTGCTCCTTCGACTTTCTATTGAATTGTCTGACTTTGTGCTTTTATGATTAATATGCTGAATTTCAGATTGTTGTTGCTCTAGCAATTTTTGTAGCTTGTTTAATCATTCATTTGATCTGCTGTGCTGTGTATAATCTCTATCCTTATTTCTTGGAGGGCTCTGTACATAATTCTTTTGTATTCTACCTCCAGTAATAGCAGTAAGACTTTTTCATCTGGGAAAGCTTTGATTATTTATTTTAGGAGTTTTCTAAATCCAGGGTGATTTGCTTTTTTAATTGATTGGAAATTTATCATTGTCTCTGAGCCATCAGAAAGGTGTTGTGATTTATTTGCTAGGTTATTGCAATTTAACTTACATACATATGTATTTTAATTTTGTTTTAACTGTCCAAGTAGTCTAGTCATTTGAGCTATGATTATTGGAGCTTTATTAATTCTGGTGCAGTGTCACCAGATGACTGGAGTGGTTACTACACTGAGAAAGGTGGCAGGAATTTCTGGGTCAGGGGAACCAGTGGAACTTTTCTTGCAACCTTCCCTTTGTTTCCCTCCCCAAGTATGGGAAAAAACATGAGGGCACACACATAAAATGTCCCACTTCCAGCCCAGATAGTGGGCCAGGATTTATAGTCAGGTATAGAGCAGAGAAGGGGGAGGAGAAAGGACTGGAAATAGAGAGTAAAGTCAGTATGTAGAAAAGATCTGAGTCTTGAGAGTTGGCAAGCACTTAGGTTGTAATGCTCCAGGAAATGTCTTCTGTGGCTCTGTAGGTGCAGAGGTCTTCAGCTCAGAGGAGCTGGTAGAACTTGTCTTCTATCCCTCCCTTTGTTTGCCTCTCCAAGTCTGGGAGAAAAGCTCAAGACACACACGTACAGTGTCACACTTCTGGCTCAGGTAGTGCACCAGAATTTAACCTCTGGTGTAGAGCTGAGAAGGTAGGTGAGAAAGGCTAGGAATAGGGAGAGAAATCAGCACATAGGAAAGGATTGACCCTCAAGGGATCACAAGCAGTTAGCATGAGATAATCCAGTGGAATTCACCTGGGACTGTGTAAGTGCAGTGATCTGCAGCTTGGAGGAGGCAGTGGAAGTTTTCTTCTATCCCTGCCTTTGTTTTCCTCTCTGAGTTGGAGAGAGAAATTCAGGGCACACACATACAATGTCCCACTTCTGGCCCAGATGGCACACAAGAATTTAGCTTCAGGTGTACTTCAGAAAAGGAAGGGATAAAGGACACTACTGCATTCAGCTACCAGCCACCACTTTGTTCTATAGGTGCAGCCATTCTCAGCTCAACTTCTAGGTTGAAAAAGACATGCTATACTCAGGTGCCACTGCCCAGTGTGGCTGCCAGCTCCAGCAGCATTCAGAGGCACAGCTATCTCAAGCCTAGTTTCCTAGTTGATAAAGATGGCCTCTGCTCTGTGCTGCTGCTCTGTTTCCATGCCAGCAGAAGTGGGTCCCTCTGCAGCTGCTGATCTGCTTCTGACAAAGGTCGTTTTTCCTCTTCCTGTGACCCATCTGATCTTAGGCTCCTAGAATGTTCTTTTTATTCCATTCACTTGTTTTTCAAGTCCTTAGTTGTTAGAGGGATCAGAGGAAACCTGTGGTGAGTTTGCCATCTTAGTCCTGCCTCTGAGATGTTCTTTGATTACGAATGCAGTGCCATTACTTTTCAAGTTGTAATTCCTAGGATATTAAACCATGTGACTGTGTGGTACAAAATGACAAATACCAGTCATTTCATCTCATGAATGCCTAGGATATTGATCTTTATGTGTTCATTTCTTTTTTTATTCCAATTTTCCTGTATTCATACTTCCCATTTCAGGTTCCAATTATTGATGGAAGTTTGCAGCTGCTGCTTCTCATTTTGAGTCCTGCCACATCAGCAAATGAAAGTCCCCAAAACTTTTCATCATCCACATCATTAAGGTTAACTCTCCTTTGAGGAGATAGTTTCCCCCAGTCATTTTTGGATGCCTTCCAAACTGAGGAGCTCATCTTCCAGTACTATATCAGATGTTGTTTCTGTACTATTCATGTTTACATATGCTAATTCCTTTCAGAAGTAGATTGTTTTATTTATGTCTGTCATTGTCTGGAAGCTCAGCTAAAAACTGCCATGGATAATCCTGCTGGTATATGAATACCAGTGGAATAGCTTCCAGTATCATCACATGTAAGCCTCTGAAATACAACAAACTGGCAGACACATAGAACGTACAGACATGTTGAACACTAGTGACCAAAGACCACACAAGTAGTGGAATGACATCAAGGACACAAAATATGTAGAAAGAAAGAGATCATTAAGAAGACAGGGAAGAAAGAAAAGACCGCAATGAACGTTAGAAGACACTTTGAAACTTGCTCTTGAATATTGATTAGCTAAAGAAAAAGGATGAAATGATGAAGTAAAAAAGCTGAACAAAAATGTTCGAAGTGCAGCTCAAGAGAAGTAAAATATTATACTAACATGTACACAGACCTAGAGACAGAAAACCGGAAAGGAACAACACAATTGGCATTTTCAAGCTGAAAGAACTAAAGGAAAAGTTGAAGCCTCAAGTTGTAATAGTGAAAGATCCTACAGGGAAAATATTAAATGATACAGGAAGCATCTAAATTAGATCAAAAGAATATACACAGTCAGTGTAGCAAAAAGAACTGGTCGACATTCAAACATTTCAGGATCAGAAAGCAATGGTACTGGTGGAAGTCAGGATACACTGAAAGAATTGGCAAAAATAAGGAAATTTGAAGGAATACTAACTCAAATGTTGCAACAAAGAGATGCAGAGCTGGAAGTGCTCACTTAGCCCAGGAAATTTGGAAGACAGCTGCTGGGCCAACTGACTTGAAGAGCTCCATATTTATACCTAATCCTAGGAAAGGTGATCCAGCCAAATTCAGAAATTACGGAAAATCTGTCTTAGTCATCTAGTACTACAACAACATAAATACCACAAGTGGATGGTTTTAACAAAGAGAAATTTATTTCCTCATGGTCTAGTAGACTGCAAGTTCATACTTAGGGTGTCAGCTCCAGAGGAAGGCTCTCTTTCTCTGTCAGTTCCAGAAGAAGGTCCTCCTTGACAGTTTTCTCCTGACTGAGACACTTCTCAGTGCAGATGCAAAGGATGTACACTCCTGCTCTTGTTTCTTGGCAATATGAGGTCCACAACTTGCTGGTCACTTCCCTTTTATCTCTTGCAAGAGAAAAGGTACAGGCCATACTCAAAGAAAATTACCTTTACATTGGATCCAGGATGTGGCCTAGGTAAGGGTTTTACATTCCACTCTAATCGTTTTTAACATAATCTAATCTTACCTCATTAACCACAGGCAGAGATTAGGATGTACAAGGTCTGACAATTTTGGAACTCTTTTTCTGGAATTGCCATCATATTACCCATGATGTACTGAATGTCATCAAATGTCTTTCTTTCAATATTTTCTTCATCTTCAGGTAAAGAGAAAAGTCACTAGGGGGCAGATCAAGTGACTAGGGAGGGTGTTTCAATACAGTATTTGCTTTCTGGCTAAAAAGTCCCTCATAGATAGTACCATGTGAGCTGTGCATTGTCATGATGCAAGAGCTATGAGTTGTTGGCAAAAAAGTGCAGGTCGTATTCATCTAACTTTTTCATGCAGCCTTTTCAGCACTTCCAAATAGTAAACTTAGTTAACTGTTTGTCCAATTGGTACAAACTCATAATGAAAATCCCTCTGATATCAAAAATGTTAGCAACATTGTTTTGATTCCTATATTGGACTAACGAGACTTTTTCGGTTGTGGAGAATTGGCTGACTTCTATTTTACACTTTGGTGTTTGAAATGCTTGAGTAGTAAAGATGATTAAGGCACTCAGCTGCTCACAAGAAGTTTGACAGTCCTAGCCAGAGTCAACTAAACTGGTTTGACTTTGGTTTATATGCATCATTACACACAACTGCTCATATCTCGATCTGCTAAGGTAGTTCTAAGTTTGGAGAAAAGACTGTCCCTTCAAAGTACGCAGCTCTATGTTTTTGGTGGTACATGTTCCTAGTACTGGAAAACAGTGCTCAATTAAGTCTGAGATAATTTCTAAGTATGTGACTAATTCTTGTAAGAATTTCTGAATACTGGGTGTTTGGGATTTACACCCAATCCTTCTGACTACATGGTTGCCAAGATAACAAAAAAACTGACCTGAAGACAATCCACAAGACATGAGTTTATTCATCAAGGAAAACTTACAGAGACCAGAACAGCAGTACTGCATCCAGTGGTGGCTGGCTGGACAGACTGGTAACTGTGCACTGATAGGGGTAGCAGGGTTTTTTAAGGGTGCCCCCTGGGTCATGCTGGCTCTAGTTCAGAGGGCTGTGTCATATGATAATCATGGCAAAACTGTCCATTGCATGTGGCAGTGATGTGTAGCCAACTCTGGTCCACTCTTATGGATATCAGCAACTGCATGATGTGTCCCCATGCAGTGGGTATGTTAATATAGTATATTAGTAACTATATTATTATAATATAGTATGTATAATAATAGTATGTTAAAATCCTGGCCACAGTCAAAAGGGCAGCAAGAGGATATACCCTAGTGGATCTGCACATGACCTACGTGTGGTTTTTTGGCTAAAGACTTTAGGCAAAGAAACAGGAAGGGCTGTAGTTAAGATTTCCTTGATAAATACATTCCAAGGAGTCCTTGTCCTTGTCCCATACACTACACCTCAACATCCTTTATGGCGCTTACAATCTAGCCACCATTCTTCTGCATTACCCCTCTAGCCTGGACATTGATGAATTGTAACCAAAGTCCACAGCAACAATATAGACCTCAGCACAGAAAAATCCCCAGACCACATAGACCCAGGAAACTGAGTAGGGTATTCCTCTAGGCAGAGAAGAGAGAGTCAAGCCAGTGTAAAATGGGGTCAGTAGATCATTAGCTAATAGCAGAGATAGGGGTCTGCATTTGTTGTAATGCTTGGGAAATGTTATGGTTATAATCAGGTGTGTGTGTATATATATATATATATACACACATATACATATAATCAGGTATATATATATTTGTATATTTATGTGTATTTACACACACAACATTCAACATGGATAAGTGTGCATGTCCCCCCTTGAGCTGAAGTAAGGATTTCAAGGGCTATTCTATTTTGTAATACTACCTTCCTTAGTTGTTCTCTTTCTCAGATAGTAGGGGAAGCACTTGATGTGACTGACTGAGCACAGCTGCAGTGTGTCAATAATAGCTATCTGATGGGTGAACATAACAAGGGGGTACCATTATGTCTGTTTGTTGTGGTGGAAGCAAGTACATATGCTATCACAATTGCTGGGCTTAATAGGTAGGCGGTGGTAGATGGTACTAGTTATATAGGGTTGCCCCCACATGCACCTGTTAGTCCAGTTATGTGGTAAATATGGCCAACCATGTGACCTGAAAGCTCATAACTACCCGAGGGTATTGAGAAGGCTCCTGGTATTTTGTAAACCAGGCAGACACTCCAACCCATCCCACACCATGTACTCTGGGGGATTGTTGCTGTGATGTTATCTGGGCAATGGTTTGTAGATTTTTGGTCAGTGGTTAGAAGAATAGTCTCAGGTCATTGGGCAAGATCTGAAAAACAAACAAAAAAAAAAACTTCACAGTCTCTAGGTTAGTCATTGTAATTTTTATAGTTTACTATCAGCCTGAGAGATCAGGCAAGAATTTTAATCAGCACTTTTAACCATATCAGTCTCCACTATTAGTATTATAACATCTCATATCTCTGAGATTAGTTTACTGTGACAGTAATTGTCCTGGTCTTCAGCGTGTTTCTTTTATATACTGCTTTGTCTACTTCAATTTCCCTTGAGAGATTTAATACTCATATTTTTTATGGGAACATGGATGGAAGTCTCTTCTTCTATTTCTGTTTCATGCTGAATAGGGATGTATGCCTCCCTATCTGAGTAGAAATTTCTTGCTGACGGTGTTAATCATCTATAACTGCCAGGATGACAATTACTGGGTATCAGTTAAGACCCGTGGAACACTATTCATTTTGTGTGAAACTGTTGCAACAAGGAAGATATAAATCATAACTTTCCTCATTACTGTAAATTTGGTTATTGAGAAAGACTACATAGAGTAGAACCTTTAGAAGGTGGTGCAGAGTCAGTTATTTATAGGATCCTAAAACCTAATTTAGTAACAGAATAGCTGAATGGTGTGTCCCCATTTATTTAGTAATTATTGTCCCAGCAACACAACAGAGCATTTAGGGGACATCCAGAAAGGAGTGTCTAATAACTGTGTCCCCATCAGACACAGGAGCAAACTTTTCACCTTGGATTTTTAATCCTAGCTAATAATTACACAATCCCCCTAGGAGAGTGGGCCCACTGGGTAATTTAAGATAGAGAAGGTAGCTTTTGTATCTAAGACAAATTCAATCTCCTTATGTTCCATGTTGAATGTAACCCTTGGTTCCACCATGGAGATGTCAGTGGTATGGTCAAGAGCCAGGTGGGACTCAGGGCACTGTCAGCGGTCTGTCTTTTCAGACCCTGCTTCTGAGAGAGTCATTAACCTTTTAGGAGGGCCTATCCATCTAGGCCTATGGGGAATTCAATTGAGCATCCTGTTTTAGAGTCCAAAGGACACTACACCTTCCAGTGGCCTCATTTTTGAGAGTACATGCACTGATTGAGGTCAATACTTAACTGTTTGGTGAAGTGATCCAAATCCTGATCTCCAGGGCTCAACTGAGTTACTTCAAGGAGGGTATCCTCTGCCACCAAATCTGTTGTTATTAAACACCTTAAAGGTCTTCTCCACGAATTGGGTTCTACCTCATTCTTTTGTAGTTTTTGTCTTATATCTGATGTGGACTGAGATATAACATATATGGCCATAATGGCATTTCCTTTTCTATTTTCAGAAATAGTGAGATACTTGGCTTTTAGGTCTGGGTCCTGACAGAAGGGTATAAAAGGTCTTTCTCCATTTTCCTTTATCTTTACAAAACAGAATGCCCAGAGTAAAACACTCAGACTTCTGTATCTGGACCATCATTTGACTCAAGTGGCTTTTAGAAATCAGTTTTTCCTAAAGCTCGTAGTTTTAACGGATAGTCAAACACAGTTGCCTGTTTGGGTTACCTCAGTGTGCATGAAAGTTAGAAAGTTAGATCTTAGAAGAATCACATATATCTTTCATTTTTTTCTTTTAATCATTACCTTACTATAGAATCTATAGTCAAAAATGTTAAATAGTAATTGAATACCATCAGGTTTTTAAGATCTTGGGCAGTATACAGTGAATTAGGAAGTAGTTCCCGCTCCTGAGGAGCCAGCGTTGCCCCTTCCCGGTCCGGGTTCCCTCCTCATGGGACAAGCTCTGCCGCGGGGTCCACGCTCGCCGGACGGCCTTTCGCGGGAGCCTCCGGCGGCAACGCGCCCCTCCGGCGCAGCACCCGGGAGAGTGGAGGACCGAAATGCCCTCAGCGTTTCTGAGATCGGGATGAAGTGGGCCCGAGGTTAGGATCGCGAAGGTGGACAGATTCGGCCTTGGGCCACTGGCCCGGGGCAGGAAGCCTGCGGGCAGCAGGGCCCCGGGTGCGCAGAGAAGGCGGAGCCACCCAGGCCCGGCCCTCGCCTGGCGGTCACCTGCCCTAATCAAAGCCGTCTGCTCCTCCTGGGGTGACACCCCCACCGGGAACCCAGCGCGGGGGCCAAACCAGGATCGTGAGCTTTTCTGGAGACTGCTTTCAGCCTAGTCGTAACTCGGTCCCCAGCGCCACAGGGCATGAAATGAGTGGTTCCTGGAGAACAGTAATGGGAAATAAAATCTGCAGCTGCAGCGGGAAGTTCATGGGCCTGGTTCCTTCTAGTTGTACACCCAGGGGCTGTCAACAGAGATAGAGTTACAGACACCAGGAGCAATCTCTAAATTGCACCCTCGTCCTCACCCCTCAATTTAACGTGAACATTGATAGAGGCAAGAAGTCTGCAGAAATGCCTTTAGTCCTCTTATCTGGCTGCCACAGTCAGGCACATTCCTCAGAATGTCCATTCTGTGTCTTCTCTGGCGCCCCACCGAACTTCTGCCAGGGGGTAAGTGCAACGCTCTAATACTCCCAATGTTAGCGTTGCTAGTGTTGCTAGCCTTGCTAGGTTTTTCTTGTTGGTTTCCCTTCGTTTGCAAATGATCAAGAAGTGTGGCATTTGTGCACTAGGTGAACACCCAGCAGATCCTACTGACAGGAGACTATCACATCTGCTCAAAGCAGTTTCAGGCCACGGCTTCCTTACTTGCCCTGCATCAGCTTGTTATCCCACTCTTATCTCACACCTTTGTTGTGATTTGTTGCCCTAAAACACTAAGAGCAAGAGCCACCCTTTCCTTTTGCCCTCATGAAGAAATTCACAACGTCAGCTTTCTGCTTCGCAGATACCTTAGCCAGGTGAGCCTCTGTTCTCAATGCAAGACTAAAACCCCATCTCCCTACCCCTTTTGTATCATGGGGCCTCTACTTGTCACTGACTCAGGCTACACAGTACTTTCATGACATTCTGGTGTACTGTTTCTCTGAAAGTCAAAAATGAAGCATTTCAATTCTCTATTCTTAGCACCTCTGGGGACAAGAGATATAAATGTGAGTTAAATACAGTTTCTACCATTCAGTAGCTCACAATCTGGTGTGTCAGAATAATCCTGAACAAGTAATTAAATACTGTGTGATTCATGCTGTACTAATGATGTAAAATGAATAATTTTACATTATTAATAAATAATATCTTTTCAAGCATCTTTTAAGGTCTTCAGAATTTGGGCTCAATTGCAATAGCCTCCACTCAAACTCATGACAACCCCATATGTACAGAATAGAACTATTCAGTAAGATTTTCATGGCTGTGACCTTTCAGATGCGGACTGCCAGACCTATCTTTGGTGGCACCCCTTGGTGGGTTCAAATTGCCAAACTTTTAGTTAGTACTCAAGAGCTAAACTTTTTGCACCATTTAGGGATTTCTGAACTTCTGTAAAAGGCATTATAGAGTAAGTGGAAATGAGTCCATGACCTAGGTCTGAGTCCATGACCTATGTCTAATTCCAGGGTCCCACACCTAATTGCTGTGCTGGATGTAGAAGTTTGGCATTCATATTTGTTCCCCTCTGCTTCTACTCTGCCTTCCTCTGCAATACAAAATGGAAGGCAACACACATTTCCCAGACTCCTTTGCAGCTAGAGTTCTGGAAGCAAAATTAGGGTCTGGCTAGTAGCTGCCTTACCAGAGATTTGGAAGACAGGGACAAGGTAAAGGCCATCTTCTTACTGTTTGTGGCTGTTTTCTGCAGGCAAGGAAGGTGGAAGAGATGCCAGTGTTAAAATGAGACATAAGCAGCATTGTTGAGGAAGAAAGCAGTAAAGATTCAAGTTATTAAAATTAAAGACCCCAGAAAACTTAGCAGAGAAAAACAAGAATTACCATAGATTACTTAGCACCTGACACGAAACAGAACCTGGAGACAGCCTTGAAGCTTAGAAACAGCCTTACAGATAACCTCTTGACCCTGGACCATCTGCAAAGAAAACATTCCTAATGACTACATTTTATAACCTACAAAACTCCAGGTGGCCTCAACCAGTCGATGCAAGGGTCAGCTCTCCCTCCTTGCTTTGTAAGCTCACGACTTATAAATGCTAATGAAAAAGTTACAGCTAATGAAAAAGTTACATGGGGTCGCCTCCTCCCTCTGTATAGTTTAGAGTGCATCCATGGTGCATCAGTCTTTTTTTCTCATTGGACATATTTTTAATAAAACTTAACTTCTGAAGAGATTCTATGTTGCTTCTTGAATCCCAAGCCCCATCATCAGCATCCAGTCTCCAACCCTGTGGGTGTTAAGAGGCACTTTAAGCAGTGTTGTGGACAGCCAGCCTCAGCATTGCAGTGTTGGAGCACCAGCTGTATGGCTTTTAAGGGAGATGATGAATACATTCTGTATTTGCTCCTCTGGTTCATAGCTACAGTCATATTCCGGAACTCTGTATCCCTGTGCTGGCTTTTCAACATGGCAATAATAGTGCACTGATGCCAGTGTGCAGTCCACCCTTTGGATCTCTTTTCCTGGAGTGGCCACCAGAGCTGTCGTTGTATTACCCTTCATCATTGGAGGCCTGATCAGGTGAGTAGGGACTGTGTTCCAATATAGTTATTTGTTTCCTGGTTAAAAACTCCCTCACAGACAACTATACAGGTAAGTTCATGAACTTGCCACCTTGCCACAGTGCACCGTGGCCATGCCACAAAGAGTTCCAAAATTGCTCTCAAGGGTAGACTAGGCACAGTGTCAGTGCATGGCTTCCCAAGGGAAGTACTTTGAAGGTGACAGTAGTGATAGTCAGCAGTGATAATACTGACAGCAATGATGTGTGTAGCACTTAGAACAATTAAGTTTGTGGATTTGTCAGAAACTGTATACCTATTTATAGTTTCTACATGTACAATTTAGTGAGTTAATTACATAAATTTTTGAGGTTCCTCCCTCATTATCTAAATGCCCTGCCCCTAAGGTTCCTATCTACTGAGTTGCTCTTATCAATTTCAGCCCATGTGGCTAGTTCTTAAAAGAGCGTAATGCTCAAGGTAGATTCTTTTTACTAGTTAAGATAAATGATTATTAGGTTTACGATGACTTAAGGATGTATTTTGGCTTAAGGTTTAAGGGTTATTTCAAGACAATAGTTTCAGGAGTTTACCTATCCTACACAGGTAGACAGAAGTCTAGACATCTGGAGTCCACGAGAGCTTGAAATTCTGTTCTGCATTCCCCTGCCTTTTTTCTTTTTCTTTTCCTTTTTTATTGGACTTTAAAAGAAGGTTTACAGAGCAAATTAGTTTCTCATTATATAATACTCATATTATTTTGAGGCACAGGTTGCCGGTTCCAAAACATTTCAAGATTCTCTTCCTCTCGACTTTGGGTTCACCGTTACCAGCTTTCCTGTCCCGTCCTGCCCAATCATCCTTCCTTTTGGACTGGTATGCCCATTTAGTTGTGCTTTCTTCTGTGGTCTTGCCTAATCTTTGGCTGAAAGATAAACTTCAGAAATACCTTCAACACTGAGTTTTAAAAGGTGTCCAAGGGCCATACTCTCAGCGTTTCTGTAACTTCTGTTGGACCAGTAGGCCCACACTTTTTTCTGTGTGTAAGAAACAGAATTTTGTTCTAAATCTTTTTCCCAGCTCTTGTCTGGGACCCTTTGTTGTGATCTCTGTAATCCGTGTCTGAGCAGTTGGTGGCAGTAGCCATGAACTAACTAGTTGTGCCAGACTCAGTCTGGTGGAGGCTGTGGTGGTTGTGGTCCACTAGTCCTTTGAACTAACATTTCCCTTGTGCCTTTGTTTTTCAATTGCACTTGAGAGAAAGGTTTACAAATGAAGATTTCTTATGAAACAACTAAAACACATTATTCTGTGACACTGGCTGCCAACCATAGACTTATTTATAATGAGTGGCTGCTAGATATGAACCACCGACTATCTCATTAGCAGTCTTAGCTCCTAACCACTGTCCCACCAGGGCACCTTTAGTTTTAGCACACAAAATTTTGAAATGGAAAATGAAAAAAATTCTAGGTATGAAGAAGAATATTATTCAACTGATGGTGATTTAAAATTCATAGCACAGGATATTTTAAGTAGAGTTCCAGAAGAGTCCATTGATCATAATATTTGCTTTGGGGTTCTAAAGCTACTATCCACCATGAAATCATGGATGGCTTGCTTTGTGAAGTAGACTGAGTCACAGAACTTATCATGGACTTCAGTTTTCTAGTTTGTAAATTAGGGAGTTGAGCTAAATAACTTGAATTTCTTCTATTGTATCATAATGAAAATATTGTAACTTCTCATCAAGTGAATTTATGGAACCTGAAACTTATAAATATGGAAGAACTTTGTGTTGTGAACAGATATAGATGAATATATAGAGGAATGAACAAATTCTAAACAAAGGCAGGATAAATTCCACAAAATAGATTCAAACATCAACAAATACTTTTTCAGATATAGTTTTCTCAGATAAACAATAAAGCAAAGTAACAGACAAAAAATTCAATTTCCTCAAAATTCATGTTGATCAAACAATGTGTTCTATCCACAAAGATCGCATGCCCGAAAGAAAAGGAGAACTATGTTTCATTCCTGTGGTAAGAGGAAAGTGGATATCACTAGAGATTTTTACAACTTTTAGGACAGGAAATATTATCTTTTAAGAAAACGATAATTTTGCAGATGCTGTGGAGAAGAGCATGCAGGACAGAACCTAAGCTCTTCTGTTCCTCTCTGCAGGAGAACTAAGAGAGGGAAGAGTGGTTTCTCCTTAACTAGGTAATTTCCTTGAGGATAGTCATCCTTACCTGAAAATAAGTGATTAAGACATGACCACTTGCTTCAATGAGTATAATACAGGTAAGAAACTGTGAAATAAATTTGACCCTGAAAGGTTGTGCAAACACACACACACACTTAGCTGGAGAGGGTCAAATACAGAGGAAAGGAAGACTAAGAAATGAAAGTGACATGAAATAGAATCAGATCACTTATGAAAGTGTTTTAAAAAAAATACAGAAGAATAATTCATGTTGAAGATGCATTAAAACAAAACCCCTGGCTGTGGAGTCCATCCGGACTCTAGGAACCCTGTAAGAGTGCCTGGTGGATGCCAAGTGTGACTTTTTTATTAGCAGTCTAACTGTTAACCACTGAGCAACCAGGGTTTTTAAAGAAGGATGAAAAGAAATTCACAAGTCTTTTATCCTGCCTTTTAACTGGTCACCTGAAGAAAGAATGTTGTTTTCCACCTGCTCTGGAGAAGCAACTAAAAAGACAGAGTAATAAATACAAAATTTAGAAGTTGATTTTGTTGTTGTTGTTAGATGCCATGCAGTGGACTGACTCATAAGTGACCCCATGTGATAGAGAAGACCTGCCCCATCCTGTTTTCTTGGCTGTGCCTCTCCCAGGAGTAGATCCACAGGTCTTGTCTCACTCAGAGCTACTGGGAGGTCTACTGACCCCGTCTCCTTAGCAGCTAGGACTTACTTACGGCTCCCTCAGGGCTGCTAGTGGTTGATTTAGAGAACTGCGGGCTAAGAACGAGCTGCCCAGCCAACCCTCCCGGCTCCTGCAGACCCAGCGCTGCGCTCTCCCACCCACGTTCCCTCCTCCTGGGACAAACTCGGCGTCTGGGCTCGCGCTGCCTTTTCCGGGAGCTG
>KN685794.1:3292-20755 GCA_000152225.2 Procavia capensis
AGGGAGAGCAGTGGAAGCTGCATATAGGTGGGTATGTAAATTTATACAGGAGTGTACATTTTCACTCAGTTATGTTAAATAAAAATTAAAAAAAAAATCAAGGCTCTAGGAACTGACTGAATACCAATTCAGTTGTTTCAACAAATGGATACAGCACTGGAAGATCTCACTCATGCAGGCCAAGAACACTGGAAGAAACTTACCTGGGAAACCTACTGGATGAGATCCATGTTTTTGCCCATTACAGAAAAAGGTGATCTAACAGAATGTGGAAATTATCGAGCAATATCATTAATATCAGACATAAGTTAAATTTTGCTGAAGGTTTTTAAAAAATTATTTCAGCAGTACATTGACCGAGAGCTGCCAGAAATTCAGGCCACATTCAGAAGAGGACATGGAACAGAGGATATCATTGCTGACAGCAGGTGAATCTTGGGTGAAAGCAGAGAATAACAGAAAGATGCTTAACTGTACTTTATCGACTATGGAAAGACATCTGACAGTAGGAATTGCAAAAATTATGGATTATATTGGGAAGAGTGAAAACTTCAGAACACTTAATTGTGCTTATGAGTAAACTATATAGAAAAAGAGGCAATCATTGGAACAGACCAACAAGATACTGAGTGGTTTAAACTCAGCAAAAGTATGTGTTAGGGTTGTATCCTTTTACCATACTTATTTAATCTGTGTTATGCTAAGCAAATAATCTGAGAAGCTGGAATATATGAAGAAGAACATGGCAAAATGCAGATAACATAGTCTTGCTTAGTGAAGAGAAATTGAAGCATTTACTGATGAAGATCAAAGACTATGGCCTTCTGTATGAAGCTCAACATAAAAAAGCAAAAACAAAATGAAACAAAACAAAACAAAACAAAATCTTCACCTTGGACAAATAAACAACATCGTGATAGAGAAAATACTGAAGTTGTCCAAGATTTCGTTTTACTTGGATCCACAATCAATGCCTGTGGAAGAAGCAGTCAAGAAATCAAGTGGTGTATTATTGCACTGGACAAATCTGCCGCAAAATATCTCTTTAAAGCATTGAAAAGCAAATGATTTCCCTTTCAGAACTAAGGTGGCACTTCCTCAAACCACGGTAGTTTCAACTGCCTCACATGCACGGGAAATCTGGACAATGAATCAGGGACAGTGAAGAAGAATTGATGCCTTTGAATTTTGGGTGTTTATGAAAAATATTGAATATACCATGGACTTCCAGAAGAATGGACAGTTCTTGGAAGCACAGCCGTAGTACTTCTTGAAAGTGAAGATGGCAAGACTTTGTTTAACGTGTTTTGGACACATTGTCAGCTAGGACCAATCCCTGGAGACAGACATCATTCTTGGTAAAGCGGAGGGTCAGCAAAAAAGAGGAAGATCTTAAGTGACATGGACTGACACACTGGCTGCAACAATGAGCTCAAACAGCAAGGACTGTGAGGGTGGTATAGGACAGTGCAGCGTCCCATTCTGTTGCACACGGGATCGCTATGAACAGGAATCAACTTGAAAGTTGATTAGGTGCCATTGAGTCTGTTGCGACTCATAGCGACCCTATGAACAACAGAATGAAACACTGCCTGGTCCTGTGCCATGTCCACAATTGTTTTCATGCTTAAGCCCATGGTTGCGGCTACTGTGTTGATTCATCTTGTTGAGGGTCTTCCTCTTTTTGGCTGGCCCTTCAGTCTACCAAGCACGATGTCCTTCTCCAGGGATTGATCTTTCCTGACAACATGTCCAAAGTATATAAGATGCAGTCTTGCCATCTTTGCTTCCAAGGAGCAGTCTGGTTGTACTTCTTCCAGAACAGATTTGTTTATATTTATACACATGTATGTATATATGTATATCTACATATGCAAGCACATATTTTCTTTCGGTTGTTGGAAAATTATATGTTTTTTAGCATCAAAAACATCCTCTGTGTGTGTGTACCTCTTGTGTACATCATTTACTTTTTTTCAAGAGGTGAACACTTGACACATTTTCAGTATTACTTTTCCCATTACCAAAGATAACCAGTGTCTTCTATATAAAAAATTATTCCTCCTTTCTGCATTCACGACTCCGTGGTAACTACCAATAATGCATGATTCCATTTTTATAAACACACACACACACAAGACTCATTACATGTTTGTTTGTTTTTTTTTTATTATAGCCATCCCAATGGGTAAGAAGTAGCGCTTTATTGTGATTTGGTCTTCATTTTGTTCTCTAACAGCTACAATGTTGACTATCTTTTATCTGCGTATTGGCCATTCATGTATCTTCCTTGGAGAAATGTCTTTACATCAGTACAGTATAATTTTAGAAATTTATATTTATTATCAGTCTCCATAGATAAAAGGATGTCTGGGAAATACTTGTGAAATAAAAACTCTGTGTGTTATGTCTTCCAATTTCTATTACATTCATCTGTTATCAGGTGGATCTGACTCGATGGCACTTGGCTGGCTCACAATTCTTTGTGTAGCAATCATTTTATCTTCTCAGAGATACTGAGACCATCAGAAGATGCCTTATTTTTCTTCTTTTTTTTATTTAACATGACTGAGTGAAAATGTACATTTCCGTATGAATTTACATGCCCACCTATATGCAGCTTCCACTGCTCTCCCTGTCCGGTGACAGCACACTATTCCTCTCTGCTCCATACATGTCTCATCCTCCCAACAGCCTCCTTTCCGCTCCTCTCCACCCACTCTCCTTCCTCCAGCCAGAGGTCAGCAGGATGACATCCTATAGATGCATAGAACCATAAAGTGCATCCAATATATGGTCACTCAGCCTACTGATACTAAGATCTGTTGATTTTTGTTATCCCGTCTATACAAAAACTAAGACTAGTTTCTTCATTTTGAGAATTTTGAACAAGAAAGTGCCTAAGATAGCACTATAAATTTAAGTTACAAAGTAATTTATAAAAACTGTGCCATTTTCTGAAACAAATTCATTTTTAACATGGGAGATAACTTGCTCTAATGTGATATGGTACTTTTTTCTGTTTTTAATGAGCTGCCAACTTAAAGAAGGTAAGCTAATTACTTGAGACTGACCAAAATAATTCAGCCTTGAATTTTTTAGTGCCCATTGTTATTAGGGAAATACTTTATCACTACTACTTTTCTACAGTATGCTAATTGTTACTCCTCCCTTGTCTTAGCACTACCTTCAGATGTGAGTCTGATTGAGTCACATGCTCTTCCTACTTCCCACTTCGCTTTTAATTAACCTACAGTTGTACCCTCTAGTAATAGGAAACTTCCCATCTTAGAAACAGCTCCCTTTCTCTTTGGGCAGCTATGACCTATAAGATAATTATTTTCTTAATTCTCCATTTCTTCTGATTGGGTAAAAGAATGTGAAGATACATCGAGAAGAAATTCCATTTTGCTTGCAACCATTTGCAGCGAGGCCTATAGTGGAAACGAAATTATTTTGTTCTTTATGTGCACACATCTTTTGATGTGCTCTGAAGACTGTTGTTGGCTTCATGGCCTGAGTTCTCTCTATATTCAACTTCTAGTCCCTCCCAGTCCCATTCATTTGCCGTCTCTGTACATCACTGTACCTGTGTTAATATGCATTAGTCAGTTATAGAGATGTTTCCTTAGAGAGGAGAGGCAGTGTCCACACCAATGTTTGATCAAACACTTTTCTAATATTTTCTGTCATCCCTTTTATGCAACATGACCTTATACTCATCAATAAAACCACTTGCATATACCTTCCTTGCAATCTCTCCATTGACTACTGGTCTCAAGTAAGAAATTAAAAATATGATTGTTTTGAGAGTGCATATAAAAGAAGATGGAGGTAAGTACCTGAAATTAGTTTCTGGATTCTCATTCTCTTCATATGTGGTTAGTGAGCAGAGAGTACAAAATTCAGTTATTCATTATTCAAACATTAGTGTGTGTGTAAAACTGTCTATTCTATGTTCTTCATCAAGCATAGATCATAAATACAAATACTTATTAACGGGAAGCTTAATGTTCCAATAATGAGGAAAATTTTAATTATAGCCTGAAGGGTGTGGAATCTGGAGTCACAAATCAATTATTTAAAATAAAAACTTAGTTCATACAGGGGTTCACTGAAGATACAAAATAAATTTCTCCTAACATGCTGTTACAGTACAAAGGCTTCCTTCCAGTTCTCCAACATTACCTCAAGGTGGCACCCTTTCCACAAACTAACTGTGCAGGATCCTGAAAGGAAGGCACTCCATCTTGCCAACATACATATTATTGCAAAGGTCAAACCACTACAGAAAACCACTGTACCTCACAGAATATGTTAAGCAAGAAAATGCAGATGTTTCATGCTCATCTTAAAGATGAAAATGAGGAGAGAAAAGGAGAGATAAAAAGTCTCATCATACAGCAGTATAACTGAGCCTTTAACATGAATGAAAAGAACAAAGATGATTGTGTCTTAACTTCCATGCTTTATTCAAAGATGAACTAAAATGCTTCGAAACTTTGACATGGCAAGAGAAGCTGTGAACCAAAAAGGAGCTGCTAGCATGCAAAGATTGTTGCTTCAAAAGAAACAGCATCTAAAATGGGGCTTTTGCCACTTTTTAGACAAAGATTGAAGTGCTCTATAAGACATAAAATACTGGTGAAGCATGTACTTCTTGGCTTAAGCAGATATGAGAGTGACTGGGCAGCTGCTGTCTGGAGGCAAGATGAGAAGACAGAGGGGGACAGGAGCTGGTTGAATGGATATGGGAGATCCAGGATGGAGAGGAGGTGTGTAATGTCTGTCACAATGTTGAGAGAGTAGCTAGGGTAGCATGGCGTATGTGTGAAAAAGCTTTTGTATGAGGAATTGACTTGAATTGGAAACTTTCACTGAAAACACTAAAAAAAAAATGAATAAAATGGGGCTTTTAGGAGGAAATTATCGTAACAGTCCCTATTGCAGCCCCCTGCTTTTCTGAAGGTTTCACATTTTCCACGACAGTTCTGCCCAAAGAGTAACTTCCAGTGCTTCAGAAATGTCTCAGAAATGCCAAGGAACTCATTTATTCCTGGATTGACTCAAATTATGTATTTTATTACCTGTAGGGGGGAAAAAGCAAATTCAGCCTTACCTACTCCAAGAACCAACCCCAGATGCAATGTGTTTTGCCTGTACCAGCCCACACAGGAACAAAATGTCAGCAACAAATTTTCAGAGTGGAAACAGACATCAAGATTGTGCAGCATAGAGGCAAATGTAAAAAAGCCTCAAGAAATGTGACTTGGAATATCCACAGTCTGAAACAAGCTTGTTAGGTAATAAATAACAACACAGAAGTGAGTATCTTTTATGACAGGTAGTACCTTTTAAAAACCCAAACTGAACCCACTGCCATCAAGTCGATTCTGACTAGTAGCGACCCTATGACAGAGTAGAACTGCCCCATGGAGTTTCCAAGGAGCACCTGGTAGATTCGAACTTCTGACCTTTAGGTTAGCAGATGTAGCACTTAACTACCATGGCACCAGAGTTTCCTGAAGTAACTTAGTTGCAAATAATTCCCCAATACCTTCAATAGAGCACAGTTTTATCTCCACAGCCACTGTTCAGAATTTAGAGCCCTGTAGGAAGCCTGACTTCACAGGCCTATGTGAAGTCAGAAGAAGGTGGTTTTGAAGCAGTACATGTAGGCTGAGGCAAATGTAGGCCTGCTTTCATCATGGAGAAAAAAGAAGAAAAGCTCGTCTGTTGTTTCCATTCCTTCCGTTCCCTTTACTTACGATTATGTATTTAGAGCAGGGATTGACAAACAACAGTACAAGCAAAATGTAGCCTACCACCCATTTATGTAAATAAAGTTTTAGTGGAACACAGCCGTGTCTATTTGTTTTTGTATTTTCTATAGCGGTTTTTGCATTATAACATACTTTAGCAGTTGCCACAGATCATGTGTCCTTCAAAAATGACAATATTTTCCTTTACACGAAAATAGTGCGCTGAGCCCTGCATTAAGCTCTAACATCCATCCCCCTCCCCCCCAGCAAAATAAGATGAAAGACAACAGAGGCTATATTTATTTTACTCTTTTTTATAGTTCCTTCCCCTAGCACAAAAACTCTGATGGTGTAGTGGTTAACTGCTATTTCTGCTAACCATAAGGTCAGTTCTAATCTACCAGTTGCTCCTTGGAAATTCTATGAGTCAGTTCTACGCTGTCCTGCTGGGTTGCTATTAGTCATAATTGACTTGACAGCACTGGGTTTGGTGTTTTGGTCCCCTAGCACAGTGTCTGGTACACAATTGATAAAAAGTATTGATTGACTCAATGAATAGATGAATGGTACCCAGAGTATGTTTGAGCTTACAGTCTGTCTTGCCATGTCCAGATACAAGAGAAACTGGAGTACTTGCCGGAACCTACATATTCCTGAAATCTGGATCATGACACCTGAAGAAGAAGACTGAAGAGGAATCAAAGCTGAGGAATCAGCTGGAAAACTGGCTTAACACTGAAGTCATCCAACTGTTTCCATAGCCCACACATGCACATCTCTTTTCCATTATGTGATTATGATACAGAGTACTTAGTGTGTGTTAGGGACTTGACATGCATTATCTTGCATAACATTTACAACAGCCCTGTAACATATGCACTATTATCATCATTTTCACTTTACAAACAAAAAATCAAGTCTCAAATAACAGGGTGCAGATTTGTAATAGTGGGATGTGAATCCAGGCAATTTGATCCCAGGATCTGTTCTTTTGCACGTTTTCCAGTGCTCCCTTTCTAGAGGGAAAAAAAGTCCTTCCTCCCTCTCTCCCTCCCTCCCTCCCTGTCTCCCTGTCTCCTTCTCTCTCTTTAAACTGTGCTGTGCCTGAAACAGAAAAAGAAAAATTCAGTGCTTAATAAAACCTTTTCATTATTTTATTGTTGTTATCATGGTCATAGTAGCTACATTCATTCTCTTATTTGCTCTCTACTCTGGAAGAAGTCTTTTTGACCATAAACCCACTTTCTCTTTTCCATCCTTGTGAGAAGAAACAAGAGCTATCTCTGTACTGAGTTCCCCAAAGGGCAAATGCTGATAGGAGAGAGAATTTTCAGGAGGCAGTGAGTGATTAATAATGGCACATACATCACAGGTAGTGATAAAGGATGTGGTCACCTTTGCTAGAGCAGTTTCCATAGAAGGACGAACTTGGAAACATGACTGCAGAAGGCTAGAAGGAAATGGGTGTATCAAAATCAGATCAAGACATTGCAAGAGAGAAAACTGTAAACCAGTATCCCTTATGAATATAGATGCAAAAATTCTATACAAAATGTTAACAGAAAGAACTCAGCAACATACAGAAAGGATGATTATCCACCATCAAGCATGATTTATTTGAGGAATGCAAGGTTTATTTAACATATAGAAGCCAGTCAATGTAATACACCACAGCAATAGCATAAAGGACAAAAAAAACAGATGGTCACCATCTCAATAGATGTTAAAAAAAAAAAGCCAAAGCCAATTGACAAAATCCTACGTTCTTTCATGATAAAAGCACTCAATAAACTAGGAATAGAAGAGAACATGTTCTACCTGATAAGTGAAATCTATGAAAAGCCCACTGCTAACATAATCCTTTCCCTCTAAGACTAGGAACAACACAAAGATGTCCACTCTCTTTACTTCTATTCAGCATTGTAATAGAGGCTCTAGTCAGGACAATGAAGGAAATAATAAACAGGTAGATAACATCTAGATTGAAAAAAGAAGAAATAAAACTTATTTTTATATGCACACAGAAAATCATAAGGAATCTACAAAACAAGATGTCATGGGTTGAATTGTGTCCCCCCAAAAATGTATGTGTTGATCTGACTTGGTTTGGAGTTCCAATATGGTGCCCTTCCTCCCATATGTTGTGAATCCTTCCTCTGTGACATTGATGATGGAGAATGGTTTGCAGTTGTGTTAGTGAGGCAGGACTCAAGCTTGTGGAATATAAGGGAGAGACGTGAGCTGAGAAAGTTCAGAACCTCATACCACCGAGAGAGAAGCACCGAGAGCAGAGCACGTCCTTTGGACCTGAAGTTCCTGTGATGGGATGCTCTCACTGGATTTGGACTCAGCCTACTGGACTGTGGTGATTTCTTATTCTGAATGGACTTGTATCTTGTTAATGGATTTGTGGCTTACTGGACTGTGACAATAAAAGCTTCTCTTCATGAAACCTTCCACTCATGGTATTTTCTGCTAGAGCAGTACCTGGTGACTAGGACAGAGTTTGGTACCAGGAATGGGGTATATTGCTCTAACAAATGCCTAAAATGTGGAAGTTTTTTTGAGACTGTGAATGTATGAAAGAAGGCACCTGAGAGAACTGCTAGCACCTGAGGGCAGCAGATGGTGAGGAAAGCAACAGCAGCAGTGAACTGGCAGCAGCAGAACCAGGAGCCAATCCATGGAGCAAGAATGCTGAATGCCTGTGTGCAGAAGGCTTCCTGGCAGAGTGGGGTGCCTCTGGGCACTTGAATCAATGGAGATACGGAGATATGGAGTGTTGGAACACTTGGCCTGTAAGGTAGATGTGGGGTTGCGGCCACAGGTTGGTGAGAAGCTGAGCTGCCTGAGTCTCAGAAGGTATGGCCATGAAAGGGTGGAGCCAGGGCTTTCTGTGTTTGTGGGAGTGGAATTACCACGCTGTTGGGCTTAGGGTACACCTAAAGCCAAAGGGGCAGAGTTCTGTCCAAGTGGGCCTGGAAGGCCAAGATGAAGCCCAGGTGACTCCACTAAGAATCTGAAGAGTGTGGCCAATACCAAGAGTTTGAAGGGCGTGGTTATGAAATGTCTTAGAGTATGCAATAATGTTTTTGAAGTCATGACATCTAATGTAATGTGTTCTAATAATCTGCCTGGTGTATGTTTGTTTTAGTCAGCTAGTGCTGCTCTAACACAAATACCACAGAGTGGATGGCCTTAACAAAGGAAGGTTTATTCTTACATAATCTGGTAGGCTGTGAGTCCATATTCAGGGTGTCCTTTCCAGGGGAAGGCTTTCCCCTTGTCGGCTCAGGGGAAAAGTCCGGTATTGCATCAGTCTTTGTCCAGTGAGCATCTTGGTGCAGGAACCTCAGGTCTGAAGGACGCGCTCTTCTCCCGGTGCTGCTTGCTTGATGGTTCAAGGCTCCCAATTCTCAGCCTGCTTCTCTGTCCTTTTATCTCTTATAGGATGAAAGGATTAAGGGTGGGGCAAGCCATACTCCAGGACAACTCCCTTTACAGTGGAGCAAATCCCCTATGAAGGGATTTACAGTCCCATCCTAATCCTTTAACATACAGTTTAGGAAAACCACAAAATGGAGGACAGTCACAAGATACCGGGAATCATGGCCCAGCCATATGGCTACACCTATTTTTGGGGGGACACAATTCAATCCATGACAATGTTATAAATGAAAACTGTTGCTATGTTATGGAATGAAAGCTGTTGCTATGTTATGAATGAAAACTGTTGCTGTGCTATGAATGGCTATATTTTGTGTGTTCTAGTGATATGATTTTTTGGGGTGCCAAGAGGTGAAATGTCATGGATTGAATTGTGTTACCCCCCAAAAAGTATGTGTTTATTTGACTTGGTTTGGATTTCCAATATGGTGCCCTTCCTCCCATATGTTGTGAATCCTTCCTCTGTGATATTGATGACGGAGAATGGTTTGCAGTTGTGTTAGTGAGGCAGGACTCAAGCTTGTGGAATATAAGCGAGAGAAGTGAGCTGAGGAAGTTGGGAACCTCATACCACCGAGAGCAGAGCATATCCTTTGGACTCGAGGTTCCTGTGCTGAGATGCTCTCACTGGATGTGGACTCAGCCTACTGGACTCTGATGATTTTTCATATTGAATGGACTTGTAGCTTAGAAACAGATTTGTGGCTTACCGGACTGTGACAATAAAAGCTTCCCCTCATGAAACCTTCCACTCATGGTATTTTCTGTTAGAGCAGTACCCGGTGACTAGGACACAAGCTATGGCGTCTAGTAAATGAGTTCAACAAGGTTGTAGAATACAGGATCAGTACCCACAACTCTACTGTATTCAGATACAATAGAAACAGTGTAAAAATAAAAAAACAATTCCACGTACATCATCAAAAAGAATAAAATACGAATAAATTTAAACCAAAGAGGTGCAAGGTGTTCACAATAAAAACTAAAAACACAGCATTGAAATGATCTACAGATGACTTATTTGAATGGAAAGACATCCTGTGATCATTGTCTGGAAATCTTAATATGGTGAAAATGTTAATTATCCTCAAACTTATCTACAGATTTACAGAATTCTATAACAATTAAAGCTATACAGTTTGGCAAAAATTGACAAGCTTATCTTCATATCACACGGAAATGCAAAGTCAGAAAAACCGAACCCACTGCCAAAGAGTTGATTTTGACTCATAGTTACCCTATAGGACAGAGTAGAACTGCTCCATAATGCTTACAAGAAGCACCTGCTGTATTTGAACTGCTGCCCTTTTGGTTAGCAGATATAGCACTTAACCACTACACCACCAGGGTTTCCATGGAAATGCAAGGCACCTACACTAACCAAAATGATGTTGAAAAGGAAAAAGAAAGTTTGAGGACTCACACTTTGAGATACCAAAACTTACTACAAAGCTTCTATAATAAAAGCTGTTTGGTGCTGGCATAAGGATAAATATATATAAATCAATAGAATAGAATTAAGAGTCAGAAATAAACCCACGCATCAGCTGATTTTTTGTAAAGTGTCAAGATCATATGCCAAGCCAAGCCAAGTGCTGTCGGATCATATAGTGGGGCAAGAATATTTTCAATGAATAGTTGATACCTACATGCAAAAGATGAATTGAATTCCCAATCAAAACTATAATGAGATGCCATCTTGCCCTAACATTACTGGCATGAATAAAAAAACCCCAGAAAATAACAAATATTGGAAAGGCTGTAGGAAGACTGGAACTCTTATGCACAGCTGGTAGGAATGCAAAATGCTACAGTCATCTTGGAAAATTCTATGATGCTTCAATAAAAAACTAGGAAAAGAAATTCCATGCAATCCAGCAATTCCACTCTAGGAATACATCCTGAAGAACTGAGAGCTGTCACGTGAATAGACTATGCACACCCCTGTTCCTAAGTTTCCATCAGTAGATGAGTGGGTAAACATACTCATCTCATGAGTGGGTACATACTCACAATGGAACACTGCAATGATAAAGAATAGTGATGAAACTGTGAAGGCTCTTACAACATAGATGAATCTGAAAGGCATTATAACCCAGTGCTGTCAAGTTGACTCTGACTTGTAGTGATCCTAATGGACAGAGTAGAAATGCTGCATAGAGTTTCCAAGAAGCACCTGGCAGATTCGAACTGCTGACCTTCTGGTTAACAGCTGTTTATCCATTACGCCATCAGGGTTTCTGAAGGGCATTATACTAAGTGAAATAAGTTAATCACAAAAGTAAAAATGTTGTATGAGACTTCTATTATAAAAACTCATGAAAGGGACTATATACAAAAATATACAAAAAGTGACAATCTTTTATGGTTACAAAGGAGGGGAGAGATTTTTAAGGGAAAAATAGTAACTAAGCAATAGATAGCAATAGATAGGAAAAACAGTAACTAAGCAACTTTGAAGGGTAAATATGCAATGCTGGGGCAGCCAGCACAACTTGACTGAGGCGATGTCATGAAAGCTTCATAGACACACCCAAACTTCCAGAGGGCCTGAATTACTGGAATGAGGGTGGGGACCACCATCCTGGTGAGCATCTAGCTCAACTGATACAATATAGTTTATAAAAGAGAAATGTTACACATCTTGCGTTAGTGAGTATCCTCTGAGGTCTTAAAAGCTTTAGAACAGCCCTCTCAAGTACTCCACTCGTCCCATCCCATGTGGAGCAAGGGAGAGTGAAGAGAGCCAAAGACACAGGGGCAAGATTACCCCAAAGCACTAATGGATGGCCAGCACCACAGCCTCCACTGCTGACTGCTGTGCTGGCGATAACAATAGAGGGTTATAGACAGGGTTGGAGAAAACTGTTATAACGAAATTATAACTCACAAAAAAGACAAGACTTACTGGTCTGACAGAGACTGGAGAAACCCCGAGAGGATGGCCCCTGGTCACTGTTTTAATTCAGTGCTGAAGTCAGTCCCCAGGTTCACTCTTCAGCAGAAAATTAGACAGGCCCATAAAACAAATACACATAGCTCAACCATGTGTATGAGATTAAATGGGCACAATGGGCCGGGGCAAGACTGAGAAATAAGGAAGGGGACAGGAAAGCTAGCAATGGGAACCTAAGATGGAGAAGGGGAGGGTGTTGACACACAGTGGGTTTGGCAACCAATGTCACAAAACAATATGTGTTTAATTGTTTAATTGGAAATTAATTTGCTTGGTAAATCTTTGTCTGAACCACAATAAAATTTTTTTTTTTTTCTAAACGCTAGAAGTAATACAAAGAAGTATAAAAATAGCAACAACAACAAAAACCCTCTTGTACCTCAAAGGACACTACTGACAAAGTGAAAAGAAACCTACATAATGGAGAAATATTTCCAAGCCATTTGTATAAGAGACTTATATCTAGAGTGTATAAAGAACTCATACAACTCAACAATGAAACAAAACAAGAAATAATAAAAAAATAGGTATAGGATTTTGTCATGGTCATCTAGTGGTGCTATAGCAGAAATACTGCAAATGAACGACTTTAACAAAGAGAAGTTTATCCTGCCACTGTCCAGGAGGCTACAAATCTAAGTTCAGGGCACCAGCTGCAGGACACGCCTTTCTCTCACTATAGGCTCTGGAAGAAGGTCCTTGTGCTGCATCACTCTTCCTTTGATCTGGGAGCATCTCAGTGCAGGAATCTCAGGTCCAAAGGACATGCTCTGCTCCTAGCACTGATTTCTTGGTGGTACGAGGTCCCAATGTCTCTCTGCTCACTTCTCTTTTTTATATCTCAAAACAGATTGGCTTGACAAGACCCAATCTTATAGATCTTATCAATGTAACTGCTGCTAATCCATCTTATTAAATCATGGAGATAGAATTTAAAACACATAGGGAAAATATTGTCGAATGACAAAATGATAGACAATCTTACAATACTGGGAATCATTGCCCAGCCAAATTGATACATGCATCCTTTGGGGGACATAATTCAGTCCATAATAGATTTGAGTAGACATTTCTCCAAAGCAGATATACAAGCAGCCAATAAGTTCACGAAAAGATGCTCAGATTCATTAGCCATCAGGAAAATGCAAAATCAAGTTACAGTGACATACCATTTCAAATCTACTAGCATATTCAAAAAGACAGAAGATAACAGTGTTGGCAAAGATGTCGAGAATTTGGGACCCTCATGGGCTGCTAGTGGGAATGTAAATGATACAGCTGCAAAGGAAAACAGTGTGGCAATTATTCAAATGGTAAACATAAGAGTTTATTGTCTAATCCAATAATTCCACTTGTAGGTAGGTACCCAAGAGTATTGAAGACATATGTTCACACAAAAACTTTTATATACAAATGTTTATAGCAGCATTATTCTTGATAGCTAAAAGGTAGGAACAGCTCGCATACCCATTAATTCATGAAAAGATAAAACAAATGTGGCATAGCCATTTAACGGAATAATACCAGGCATAAAAAGAATGACGAAATGATTCATGCTACAATATGCATGAAATTTTAAAACATTATGCTAAGTGAAAGACAGCAGACACCAAAGGCCACATATTATCTGATTCCATTTATGTGAACTATCCAGAAGGAGCACATTCACAGAGACAGAAAAGTAGATTAGTGTTTGCCAGAGCCTGGGAGGTTGAAGAGGGAAATGGAGAGTGACTACTACGTGGAATAGGATTTCTCTGGGTGGTGATTAAAATATTTTAAAGCTAGACAGTGCTAATGGCTGTACAACTACGTACACATACCAAAAGTCATTGAACTGAATTGTACACTTTGTTGTTGCTATTGTTGGGTGTTTTCAATTGGTTCCAATTCATAACGACCCTTTGTACAACAGAATGAAACACTACCTGGTTCTGTGCCATTCATTCTCACAATTGTTATGCTTGAGCCCATTGTCGAAGCCACTGTGTCAGTCCACTTCTTTGAAGGTCTTCCTTTTTTCACTGACCTTCTACCAAGCATGATTTCCTTCTCCAGAGGCTGATCCCCCCGATAACATGCCCAAAGTACATGTGATGTAAAGTGTTGTCTTCTTTGCGCCTAAGGAGCAGTCTGGCTGTCTTTGTTCTGCCATAGACTTTATTGTTTTCTGGCAGTACATGCTACATTGAATATTCTTCACCAATACCATAATTCAGAGACGGCAATTCACCTTCCTTATTCATTGTCCAGCTTTCACATGCGTATGAGGTGACTGAAAATATCATGGCTTGGGATAGGAGCATCTTAGTTCTTAAAGAGACATCTTTGCTTTTAAAAAAGTGTTTTGCAGATTTTCCCAGTGTAATCTTTCATTTGATTTCTTGTGTTGCTTCCATGGGTATTGATTGTGGATCTAAGTAGAAAGAAATATTTATCATCTTCAGTATTTTCTCTGTTTATTATAATACTGCCCATTGGTCCAGTAAGGATCTTAGTTTTCTTTATGTTTAGGAGTAATACACACTGAAGGCTGCAGTCTTTGATCTTCATCAAGTGCTTCAAGTCCACTTGACTTTCAGCAAGCAAAGTTGAGTCATCCCCGTAATACAGGTTGATAAATAAGTCTTCCTCCAATTGTAATTTTGAGTTATCCTTCATACAGTCCAGCTTTTGGGGTTATTTGCTCAGCATGCAGATTGAGTAAATATGGTTAAAGGATACAACTCCGACACACATCTTTCCTAACTTTAAACCATGCAGTGTCCTTTTGTTCTGTCTGAATGACTGCATGGTTGTTTATGTACAGGTACTCTTTAAATGGGCAAATATTATTGTATGTGAATCACATCTCAATTAACAAAAGAAGAATGGATGTTGAGGGAATGAGGAAAGTGCACACAGAGTGCTAGTTTGATCATTTGGCACTAAAACGTGGTAGAGAACTAGAGCAATTCATAGGAGGTTGAAGACAACTTGAAAAAATAAAGAAGATGTAGAAGTTTAGCCATGTTTGAAGGCACAGGGAGCCGGTAGAGAAACAGACTGAAAAACCTGAAAGGAGACAGAAAGTGTTTATCTAACTGTGTATCTCTAACTACAACGGAGAACACCAGAGATTCATAAGGCCCTTCGGTTTCCTTTCTATATATCATTCATAGTTCCTAAGTCAAAAGAGAGAGAAGAGAAAAATGATCCAATTAATCTTTCCATGTGTAATATTTATGATGCATGTGCATGACTTAGTTTCTTTATAGCAAATGCCTGCAGAGAATTAAAGGCTGTTATTTTGTAATAGATGTAAAATTGATAGCATCCAAATAAATGAAAAAGAGAAGAATGTGTCTAGCTGGGTTTATTAGTTTTCCAGTGTTGAAAGGGAGGGGAAAAGTCCTTGTAAATACTGTATGTTGATGCAGCATATAACAAAGGTAACACATGGTTATGTTTTCAGAATAGCAATTTTTCTCATGCTACTTCTCCTCAGAGCATAAAATCATTTGCAGTCTGTTTGTATTGTGAAACTTTTCTCCCCCCCTCCCCCGAAAATATGGCATTTTATCGATTTGCCTTAAAGCTCCTTGCGGGTGGGATGGGACCCTCTACAACTGTAGGTTGAGGTCATACTGGCCCACAGATCTTGCAGGAAAACAGAGGAAAGCATAGATGTAGCCTAAATGATGCATTTTCTGGCCTTTCTCTGTACTGGGCCAACCCTGCCTTTCTGTATTAGTGACTTGAGAAGAACCTGATTCTAGAAATCTGTCTGTGCTGAATGAGTACTGATCTTGACAAGTACTGTGAGAAGAGCCATGGCTTCTGGGTTGTTCAAAGGACAGAAGTTAACCAAACAGATGTTTCTTAAATATTGAATACTTAGCTGTTCTCCTTTCACTCTCTTTTAAGGCTTCAGATGATACAGGAATGTAAAAAACACCCATTGCCTTGTCTTAGATTAATGCATGGTACTATTGACAGGACATTTTGAAAGACAGAAAACTAGACAAGCACTGACTGTGTACATAGATTCAACTCCTTCCCCCCTGTGCCCCACCAATGACAGATTATTTTAAAAATCTGTGTGACACAGCAGGAGAGGCAAAGGTAGAGAAAGAGAGAGAGACTGAGAGAGAGAGGCAAAGAGAGAAATTTTGCTTGTCACTGGAGATCAATTTAAATGGTGAACATTCTTGTTCTCTCACCCTATGGCAGAGCTGTGTGACAGCACAAAGCAATCTGTGTGGGGGTGTGCTGCTATTATTCTTGTCCCAAAATAAGCCCAAATAGATTTGAAGGCACAGAATTTCAAAATCTTGAGAAGCTCTGAAAACTCAACAAGATTGGCTTTTTAAGAACTTCAGATTAAGAAGCGAATTTTGTAAAACAGATTTCTACCTAGCTCAGAAAACACTGTGCTATTTAACTGTACTGATGTCAGGCAAATTGAGTTTGGTATTTTCACTAATTAAAGTCATTTAGAGCTGAACTAGATTTTCAGAAAATTTCAGCATGTTGAAAATTTGAGACATCTATACCGACGGCACTTGGCTGGCTTGGCATACATTATTGTTTGGGAACGCTGGTGCAGTGGGTTAAGCACTACGTCTGCTAACCAAAAGGTTGGCAGTTCAAGTCCACCAGGCACTCCTTGGAAACTCTATGGGGCAGTTCTACTCAGACCTCTAGGGTTGTTATGAGTCAGATCTGACTGAATAGCAGTGGGTTTGGATTTCGGTTGTATGCATTATTGTTTGCCTCTGTCTCGTTAAGTTTAGCTCTTGCTGATTATATTCTCGGCCAATGCATCGGTATCACTGATACTCTCACTGATTCTCATTTGCCAGTAATAATGATGGAACATATCTAGCACCACAATCAGAGGTTAAAATATGAGGCACACTGTCTTCGGTGCTTTGAAAATTCTTTGTTCCATGCCTTTTAATTATCTACTAGTATCCTCTTCCTGCTAACATTTTTCCATCAAATACCTACCTGTCTGTCTATGTATAATCTACCGACCTATGTATCTCTCCTTTTCTTCATTCTGGCAATATCTTTTTTTTTTAATTTTCTATTTAATATAACTGAGTGAAAATGTACATTCCCGTATAAATTTACATGCCCACCTATATGCAGCTTCCACTGCTCTCCCTGCTCGGTGACAGCACACTATTCCTCTCTGCTCCATACATGTCTCATTTTCCCAACAGTCTCTTTTTTCCCTCCTCTCCACCCACTCTCCTTCCTCCAGCCAGAGGTCAGGAGGATGGCATCCTATAGATGTATAGAACTATAAAG
>KN685849.1:0-13280 GCA_000152225.2 Procavia capensis
GCCCAGTCACATGGCTACACACATTTTGGGGGGGACACAATTTGATCCATGACAGTATTACTCCTTTACATTTTTATTTTGTAATTATTAAAATGGTCATTCACTTCTAGCATCTTCGTTGAGAACAATAATTCATAAACCTACATTTCATCTTCTGTTGAAGTTAAAGTTAGTTTGAGAAGACCACCCAAACTCTTATCCTCAATATCAAAAGTAAAGTTTACCCATTAGGGACACTGGAACATTGGAAAGGACAACAGAGAGAATAACTTTAATCTTCATTTAAAATGAGTTTCCCCTGAATCAATTCCAACTTACAGCAACAGAGTAGGACAGAGTAGAACTGATCCACAGCATTTTCAAGGTTGTGAATCTACACAGACGTAGATTGCAACACCTTTTTCCCATGAAGTGGCTCCTGGGTTCAAACCACCAAATTTTCAGTAAACAGCTGAGTGCTTAACTACTGTACCACCAGAAATACCCATTTAACCTTCTTTAAATATTATTAAATAGTTTACAACCAAAAATAAAGTGAGAAAATGAAATAGCTGTGGTATGAGTTATATAAAATACATAACTGTGTGAGAAACAAAACTAGACTGGTATCAGGTAACAGTTTACTGGCTTGAGCAGGAAATACACTGGCATTTCAACCATTGTTTGAATGCTACTCAGTGCAAAGACAAATTCACAAACAGATTGAGAGTAACCATTCTAGCATAAATGCATAAGTAAATAAAATCCTCAATTAATTCCCAATCTCAATTTAAACTAAGAGATTTTCTTAATCCCCAAGTAAACCTAAAGACAGGTTAGCATGTTACACAAAATTGGCTAATTTCACTTTCAAGCTCCTTCCTTCTTCTCTCCCTCCCTCCTCTCCCTAAAAAAGGGAGGGGGCTAGAAGGCATGAAAATAAATTCATTGGACAATCATCCTCTGAGAATGATTGTAATTGAAATCTATAGGGTCAAGTGGTTGTTTACAAATGGAATATATGACTTAAATGTGGCAATATCCCCATCTTTTCACATTACTCAAGATAGCCAGCCAAGTGCCGTCGAGTCGGATCCGACTCATGGTGACCCTAGAGAACTGTTATTTAATATACTATACTGAATATTCTCTTGAATCATTTATCCTAACAATGGGACAAAAGCTAACATTCTGCAAGCAAAACAACTTTGTTTTTTATTCCTTGTTTTAACAGATTCTTTTTTCCTCTTGACTAGGATCATTTTATAGCTACCATATTTTAAAGTATTTGTTATAAAATTTTGTCTTGTTCAAGAGCTATATTATTCATTTTATTAAAAATCTGCATATTTCTAAACTGCTTTTGGCTCTTTTAACTAATTTTCTTTGTTCTGATGCCATAAAAATCCAATTCCGCCAAAACCAGTAACCAAATCCATTGCTGACAAGCTGATTCCAACTCACAGAGACTCTTTAGGAGCGGGTAGAACTACTCCATAGGGTTTCCAAGGAGTTTCTGGTGGATTTGAATTACCAACCTTCTGGTTAGCAGCCTGAGCTCTTAACCACTTCACCATAACAACACATGTTCTAAATTCATCTGGTACATTGTCTTGTGTTCATATGATTCAACTGCCTACTTCAGCCTTTAATCCCTTAGTGTATACCCTTTTGTCTTTTAGACTCTTAACAGCAGAGAATTTTCATGTCTTTCTTTCACAATTAACCAAATTTCACATTTCAGAAGGAGTCTTTGTTTCTTATTTTTACTGTAGGTTTTTCTACTCTATTTTCTACTACCTATGGCACAGAACTGGATAATATGAAAACCAGAGAAATATTTTTCTCTGATGGCATTTTTTGCTAATAGCTGCTCTTAGAATATGAAATCTAATACCAAGAAGTGACATATCCAGTGGTTCTACATGTGGAAAGTAGACTGTCCTGAGCTTCTGAAGGGAGCCTGTCAGCGACGGCAGAAGAGCTCAAAACTAGATTAATCTACCGCACAGGTTACTTAAGCCTACATGAGTATAGGTTGCAAGCATGACCATATTTTAAGTATATATTTACATTAACAGTACTCATTGTCTTTTCTATGTATACAGGCAGTTCCTAACTCACTGTGTCATCAAAAAACCGAAAACCAAATCCATGGCTGTCAAGTCAATTCCAACTCACGGTGACCTGTAAAACAAGGTGGAACTGCCCCACAGAGTTTCCAAGGAGCACCTGGTAGATTCCAACTGTTCACTTCTTGGTCAGCAGCCGTCACACTTAACTACCATGCCACCACGGTTTTCTAAGGCACAGACTGCTTGTGTTAGAAACAATGCTGCAATGTACATGTGTGTTCATATGTTTATATGTAGTATTTGTGTGTAATGTTTCTAACCCCCAAAGACAAATAAAGATCCCTTTTGCAATGATAATAAAAGAATACAATAACGGACCAAAAATGTTTTTTAATAAGAATTTTTATTTTCCTGGTATTATTTTTAGTGTCTAGTGTACTGTCCTCTTCTTGGCTTCTTCCCCTTCCCCTTGGTCTGATGTACCCATTTAGTCTCATTTTGTTTTCTGGGCCTGTCTAATCTTTGTTTTGGCTTAAGGTTAATCCTCATGTGACTTCAGAACTGACTTAAAAGGTTGTCAGGGAGCATACTCTCAGGATATCTTCAGTCACTGTCAGAGCAGTAAGTCGTGTGTGTGTGTGTGTGTGTGTGTGTGTGTGTGTGTGTGTGTGTGTGTGTGTGTGTGTGTGTGTGTGTGTTTTAGGATTTTGTTCTACATTTCTCTCCAGCTGTGTCCTGGATCCCTATTATGATCCCTGTCAGAGCAGTTGGTGTTGGTAGCTGGGTGCTACCTAGTTGTGATGAATTCAGTTCTGGCAGAGGGGTGGTAGTCATGGTCCATTAGTCCTTTGAACTAACCTTCCCTGTGTCTTTGGTTTTCTTCAGATGGGATAAGACTAGTAGACTATCTTATACAGCCTCTCACAAGCTTTTGAAGACCCCTGGCACTAGTAACCTAAGTACAATATAGAATATTTAGAAATTGTATGATGCCAGTTGAGTTAGACATTCCCCAGGCTCGTGTGAATTTGTTTATTTTTAATGAATTATTTGACTTAGTGTCAGAGCCAACTACAGTAGAATCATTGGAACAGAACCCTGTATTCCATAAACCTTCTCAACTAAATATTTATACCATTTGTATAACTGCTAAGTCTTAACTACTATCTGTAAAGTTGGCAGTTTGAACCCTCAGGAGAGAGGCCTGACAATCTGCTTCCAAAAGATCACAGTATTGACAACCCTGTAGAGCAGTTAAACTCTGTACATAGAGGGTCGCCATGAGTCAGAACCAACCCAACATCAACTAAACAGCAACAACAACATCAAGAACCAAGTTTAAAAAGCAATCTTTCAGATATATTCAGAGCTATGTACAGAAACAAGGTGGATTTATCTTAGAGCTTACCTGGATTATAAACAATGCTGCCACATGCATGTTTGTTCATATGTTTGCATGTAATATTTATATGCAATGTCTCCAACCCCTGAGGACAAATAAAGATCCCATTCACAATAAAGATACCGATAATAAAAGAATAGAAATTTAATGAAGAGTGCCTACAGAAGAATGGCAGAAGCCTGGTCAGGTTACTCTAAGAGTAAGAAAATGACAGATTTCTTTCCAAAGATCAGAGTACGGAGAAAATACAGTCTGTATTTCTGTTAACATGTCAAAATAAACATCCTGTTAAAAGTCAAAAAAAAGGAGTTTGGTTTACATTCAGATTTCCTATGACATGCAAATGAAGACTTCAGAGAGAAAGTAAGAACTGTTTTAAAAAAGAAGATTCATTTATTACTGTTTTAGTGTAATAATAACTAATCATGTATATTTATTCATGCATTTGTATCCTTTTATACCAAAGCTATTCATCTGATGCTTTCTTTCTCAGCTTGAAGTAAATCTATAGGGTGTCTAAGGAATTTGTGCACTTTTTCCATATATTTACTTTTGGAGACAAATGACAGTAAGTAAATAACACCGTATATGTTTGACTGAATGAGCAATGCAACAACATTTAGGTGCATTGACTCAGAGGATAAATCTCTCTGTTTTGAAAAGAAGATTGTGCTATTTTGCATCCTTAATGAAACTCAACTGTTTGTGTTGTAAAGTCACCAATTTATATTCAAATAAGATTAATGAAACATACTTTCTTAGCCAAATTGTTAATAACTGGTAGGCACGCCTATGTTGCTGTGGCTGGCTATATTGATCAGAAAGAAAAACTGCAGGTAAAACGATGAGGTTCATTGTCTAGCATCGCACAGCATTGGCTTCCTAAGGTGTAACACGATGTTGGATAATGTTGGGTATGTGTATATGTATATGTGTCTTTCCTCTAGGAGACTATTTATAGGCTTTCTCTTCAGATGTCCCTGGGTTTCAATATCAGAATAATTATTTTGCAATAGAATATCCCAGACCAAACTAGAGAAAAATGTAGAACAAAATTCAAACTCACACACACAGAAAAAGACTAGACTCACTGGTCTGACAGAGACTGGAGAAAATCCAACAGTATGGCCCCTGGGCATCTTTTAACTGAGTTTTGAAGTAACTTCTGAGACTCATCCTTCAGTCAAAAATAGACCAACAAAACAAACCAACAATAATACATAGTTCAACCATATTTATGAGACTAAATTGGCACACCAGTCCTGAGGAAAGGATGAAAAGGTAAGAGTGGACAGGAAAGCTGGATGAATTGAAATGGAGAATCTGAGGTTAACAAGCAGAGAGTGTTGACACATCATGGTATTGACAATCCATGTCAAAAAATAATACGTGTATTAACTGTTCAATGAGAAACTAATTTACTCTGTAAACTTTCATCTAAAGAACATTTTTTTTTAAAAAAAAAGAATAACTATTTTAGCTATGTGAATTTATATACACAGGCTCTTAAAAGCTGCAATTATATGAGAAGAGGAGGCAAGGCAAGACCGCAGAGTAGTCAGACACTTCTTGTGATCCCTCTAACAACCAAGATCCCAAAAAACATATAAATCAATTGTATACTACATTCTAGGAGGCCTGAACATCAAAGGGAAGGGTGAAGAATAAGACTGAGCAACAGGGGAGGGAGAGCAGATTCAGAATTACCTAGGATTGGGCAGACCCAACCTAGCAGGAATTGGTATCCTGCAGGAGGATCAGCAACAGCCAGCATGATGAGTGAAGCAGTGGCATTCAGAAGGCATCTTCATCAGTGGGACAGACTGAGCAGAGGAGAGCCCACTCACTCTCCTCAATCAGTAAAAAGCAGCATTTGATTGCCAAAAGACAAGGGCTTGCATCTAACCTGTCACGTGCAGATCTAAAACTTTCCTTTGGGCTAAACTTCTCTTCCTTTTCCAAGTACTTTTACTCACTTCTCTGTACTGCACTGGGCTCTATATTCTGAAGCACTATGTAGGCCAGAAGCAGGATCCCTTAAGTGTGTACTGAGCCATTCTCCCAGACTTGGAGAGGGACAATCAAAAAAAGAACAGGGAGGAGGCGAGGGCCAGCAATCTGCTGGCTCCCCTAAGCCAGGAACTCAGGACAGAAACAGGTCCTTCACCTAGGTGCAGGCATTATGGGTCCATAGATCATGAAAAACTTTCAGCACTGCATCCAGTATTCAATACGTCATCATCCTGCAGCAAAACTTGTCTACATACTCACACTAAGGAACAGGGACAAGCCTTACCCAGATACTCACTGGACAGCTGTTGATCCCCAGCCTTTCTCAGCAGGTACAGCCAGTTACCCAGGACTATAGGGGATGACTTGAAGCACATACTTAACCTGGACACCTGAGCTGAATAAAAATAAAAAAAAATAAATAGAAACCTGGCCCCACATGCATACTAACAACTCTAACCACCTCATGTCTGGATGTTAAAATCTCTAAGGCATCAATAGCCAAACTAGCTCACATGATCAGCCTATTTGGATACTTCAAAAAAGAAGACGAAGAAGTTAGAAAACAAAAAGCAAATAAATATAGGAAACAACTTACTGATGACCCAGAGACAATACTCCACATCAAATCATTTAAAGAGGCAGACAATGATGGCTTCAGAAATTTCCTAAGATAAAGAATCACAAAATTTTCCAGATCAAGAAAAATTCCTGGAATTATCAGAGGTAGAACACAAAAGACTAATATTTAGAACTCTCCCAGAAATCAGCGAGGAGCTCAGGCAAAATGCAGCAGAGAATAATGACAAACTGAACAGGCTGCAAAAAACCTTTGAGAGACAGAAATCAGTAATTCAGCAGATTAACAATAAAATTAGAATTTAAACAACTCAGTAGAATGTGAAAGCAGTAGAAATAAGGCAATGAAATACAGAATTAGTAAGACTAAAGACAGAGCAATTGACACCAACACACTTGAGGAAAAAAATATTTTAAAAAATGAAGAAACTCTAAGAATTATGAGTGATTGGAGTACCAGAATGGGGGGCTAACAGAATTGTTGAAGATTTGTTGACAGAAAATTTTCCTGACATCATGAAAAATGAGATGTCTATGTAAGACACTCATCAAACTCCACACAAGGTAGAACCAAAAGAAAGATACCAAGACATACTGCAATCAAATTAACCAAAACTAAACACAGAGAATCTTGAAATCAGCTAGGGATAAACAAAAAATAATCCATAAAAGTCAGACAATAAGACTAAGCTTGGACTACTCAGCAGAAAATATACAAGCAAGAGGCAATGTGATGACATATACAAAACACTGATGAAAAAAAGGCCAGCCTATAATTATATATCCAGCAAAACTGACTTTCAAATATGATTGTGAAATCACAACATCTTCAGATAAACAGAAATTTAGGGAATTTGCAAAAACCAAACCAAAATTATAAGAAATTCAGTAGGGAAATCAATAACATTAGATAATAACCAAAGACTGTAATGCAGGACTTAGGGCAACCAGATATCAACTATGACTTGAGAATTACAAAAATAACTTAAAGTTAAAAGATTCAAAACAGGGAAATAAAGATGTCAATAGGTAAAGGATAACTGTTATAACATGAAAGAGGGACTAAGAAAAATGTAGTCCTAGATCTATCATACAGAAAAGAAATTAAGGCAATAGAAATGAAACACTAGTTTAAATTTAGGAAAAAATAGGAATAAATATTAAGATAACCACAAAGGAAACTAACAATTCTACACATCAAAATAAAACACAAGAAAAACATGAAATATCAGCAAATACAAAACCAACACCAATGAAAAAGATTTAAAAAAAAAAAAAAGGCACAGAAAATTAAGTGGAACAAAGAAACCCTCAACAATGTGCAAAAAGGAAAAAACATCAAAATGACAATATTAAATTCAAACCTATCAATAATTACACTCAATGTAAATGGATTAAATGCACAAATAGAGAGACAGAGTGGCAAAATGAATAAAAAAACATGACCTATCTACAGGCTTACTATGAGAGACACACCTTAGACTTAAAGACACAAACTAAAACTCAAATGATTGGAAAAAGATATACCAAGCAAACAACATTCAATAAACAGCTTGCATAGCAATATTAATTTCTGATAAAATAAACTTTAAAATTCACCAAAATGGACAAGGACAGATACTACATAATGATTAAAGGGTCAATATACTGGGTGGATTTAACTGTATTAAATATTTATGAACCTAGTTACAGAGCTCCTAAGTACACCAACAGAACTCTAGCAGCATTGAAATGTGAAATAGATAGCATCTCAATAGTAGCAGGAGACTTCAATACATCACTTTTGGTAAAGAACAGAATATCCAGTAAAAAACTCAATAAACACACTGTGTTAGTCATCTAGTGCTACTATAACAGAAATACCACAAACAGATGGCTTTAGCAAAAAGAAATTTATTTTCTCCAGGAAAGCAGGCTAAAAGTCCAAATTCAAGATGTCACCTCCAGAGGAAGGCCTTCTCTGTTGGCTCTGGAAGAAAGTCCTTGTCATCAATCTTTTGCTGGACTGGGAGCTTCGAAAGTGCATGAACCTCAAGTCCAAAGGATGTGCTCTGCTCCTGGCATGGTACTGCTTCTTTCCTGATGATATGAAGCATCCCACATCTCTCTGCGTCTTTGTTTTATATATTAAGAGATTGGCTGAAGACACAACAAAATCTTACATACTAAGTCTAGTACCACCAACACAACTGCCAACCATCTTCCCTCATTAACATCATAGAGTTAGGATTTCCAAGATATAGAAACATCACACAATACTGGGAATTTGGCCCAGCCAAACTGCTACAGATGATTTTTGTGGGACACTATTCAGTCCATGACAGACACAGAAAAGATAAATGCCACAATCAACCAATATAATCTTGTAGACACATATCAAACACTCTACCCAACAGCAGCCAAATATATCTTCTTTTCCAGTGCCACGGAACATTCTTCAGAATAAACCACACATTAGGCAATAAAGCAAGCCTCATCAAAATCCAAATATCAATACATTTTAAAAGCATCCTTTCAAACCATAAAGCCATAAAAGAAGAAATCAATAACAGAAAAAGACAAAAACAAAACAAAACAAACAAACAACAACAACAACAAAAAACAAGCACACAGGAAACTAAACAACATATTGCTCAAAAACTACTGGGTTGAAGAAGAAATCAAGGACAGAATAAAGACATTCATAGAAACAAACAAGAATGAAAACACATCCTACCAGAACCTTTGAGACACAAGAAAAACAAATAACCCAAATAAGAAATGAGATAAGTACATCACAACAGACCCAAATGAAAAGAATCACAACAGATGACTATGAAAAATTGTACTCCAGCAAACTTAAAATCCTAGAGGAAATAGACAAAGTTCTAGAAATACACTACCTACCTAAACTAATATGAACAGAACCAGAAAAACTAAATGAGCCAGTACAAAAGAAAAAAAAAAAAAAAGATTGAAAAGGTAATTTAAAAACTCCCAACAACAAAACAAAAATTCCTGGTTCAGATGTCTTCACTGGAAAATTCTACCAAACATTCAGAGAAGAGTTAACATCATTATTACTAAAAGTATTTCTAAGCATACAAAAGGATGGAGTACTCCCAAAGTGATTGTATGCAGCCAGCATAACCCTGATACCAAAACCATTAAAGACAACACAAAAAAAGGAAAATTACAGACCAATGTCTGTCATAAATTTAGATGTAAAAATCTTCAGCAAAATTCTAGCCAGTGGAATTCAACAATGAATCAAAAAAATAATTCACTATGATGAAGTGGGAGTCATACAAATTATGCAGGGAGGATTCAACACTAGAGAAACAAGTAATATAACCAACCACATAAATAAAACAAAAGACAAAAGCCACTTGATTTTATTAATCAATGACAAAAAGACATTTGGCAAAGTCCAACACCCATTCCTGTTAAAAACTCTCTGCAAAATAGGAATAGAAGTGAAATTCCTCAGCATAATAAAGGGCATTTACAGAAAGCCAATAGGCAACATCATCCTAAATGGAGAAAGTATGAAAGCATTCCCCTTGAGAACTGGATCCAGACAAATGTGCCCTTTTCCACCACTTTTATTCAACATTTTCCTGGAGGTTCTAGTCAGATCAATAAGGCTAGAAAAAGAAATTAAAGGCATCCAAGTTTGTAAGGAAGAAGTAAAAGTATCTCTGTCAGGATTTGATATGATCTTACACACAGAAAACGCTAAAGAATACACAGACATTCACTTACACACAAACACAAACTACTAAAATTAATAGATTTCAGCAAAGTATCGGGATATAGGAAAAATATACAAAAATCAGTTGGCTTCACTTAAACCAACAAAGAGAATGTCAAAGAGGAAATCACCAAATCAATGCCATTTACAATAGCCCCCAATAATAAAAAACACTTAGGAATAAACCTAACCAGAGGCATAAAGGAGCTATGCAAAAAAAAAGTAAAGAAAAGAAAAGTTCAAGACATTACCACAAGAAACCAAAAAAGACTTACATGAGTGGAGAAATCTACCTTGCTCATGAATTGGAAGACCCAACATTGTGAAAATGACTATTCTATTCAAAGCAATCTATACATACAATGAAATCCCTATCCAAATTCCCATTGCATTTTTTAATGAGATGGAGAAACAAATCACATCTTTATATGGAAAGAGAAGAAGCCCTGAGTAAGTAAAGCACTATTAAAGAGGAAGAACAAAGTGGGAGGCCTCACACTACCTGACTTTATAACCTATTATACTGTCACTGTAGTCAAAACAGCTGGTACTGGTCCAAAAACAGATACATACAGCAAAGAAGAGAATTGAGAATCCAGATATAATGTCATCTATGTATGAGCAGCTGATATTTGACAAGTCCAATGTCCATAAACTGGGGAAAAGACAGTCTCTTTAACAAATAGTGTTGGCATAGCTGGATATTCATCTGCAAAAAAAAAAAAATGAAACAAGACATATATCTCATACCATGTACAAAAGCTAACTCAAGATGGAGCAAAGACCTAAATATAAAATCTAAAATTATAAAGATCGTGGAAGAAAAAATACTGACAAAGTTAGGAGCTCTAATAGATGGCATAAACAGATAGCAAATCATTACTAACAATGCACAAACACCAGAGGAGAAAAGAGATAACTGAGAACTCCTAAAAATCAAACACTTAGGCCCATTCAGAGACTTTAACAAAAGAGTAAAATGACAATCCACAGACTAGGAAAAAATAATAATAATAACTTGCTACCCCTAGTCGGCTCCAACTCAACGGCACTTGGCTTACTTGGCTTTACCACAAATCTGATCCGTGTCTGATCTTCATAATCTATAAGGTACTACAAAACTTGTAGAAGTAAAAGACACATAGCCAAAGCCAAGTGCCATCGAGCCAGATCCATAAGTCAATTAATAAATGCATGGAGGATATGAATAGGCACTTCAACAAGGAAGACATCTAGGTGGCTAACAGATACATGAGGAAAGACTCAGGATCATCAGCCATTAGAAAAATCCAAATCAAAAATGCAATGAGATACTATCTCACCCCAACGAAAATGGCATTCATCCCCCAAACACAAAATAATAAATTTTGGAGAGGTTGTAGAGAGACTGGAACACTTCTACACTGCTGGTTGGAATGCAAAGTGGTACAACCACTTTGGAAATTGATTTGGTGCTTTCTGGAGCAGTGGAGGAAGAAGGACATCAAAGACACGAGGAAAATATGAGCCCAAGAGACAGAAGGGGCTGTATGATCTAGAGTACATCAGCATGAGACTAGAAGAACTAAATGGTGCCCGGCCACCACCAATGACTGTCCTTACTGCCCTGACAAGGAATACAACATACAGTCCCTGATGCAGTGGGAGAAAAATGTAGAACTAGAACTCTATTGAAAGACCAGGCTTGATGGTTTCATGGACTGGAGGGTCCGCTGAAGACAAGGCCTCAGCATCCTCCGTTAGCCCGGAGCTGAAACCAGTCCCAAAGTCAACTCTTCAGACAAAGTTTGGGCTATAGGACATAGAGTGATGCTGGCAGAGTGTGCTTCTTGGCTTAAACATATACGTGAGGCTGACTGATCAGCTCCTGTCCAGAGGCAAGATGAGAGGGTGGAGGGGGACAGCAGCTGCTTGAATAGACACAAGAGGTCGAGGGTGGCAAAGAGGAGTGTTATGTTTACAGGGTGGTGATAGTAGTTAAAATTGCATAGTGGTGGGGGCAGGGTTGGAGTGCAAATTGAATTGGATTGTCAACTCTCACTTAAAGTACAATAAAGCTTTTTTTTTTTTAATCAGTCATTGAAAACTCAGTAGATCACAGTTCTATCCTGACACAGCTAGGACATCATGAGTCAAAATGAACTCAATAGCACCTTGGTAACATTACTTTACCTCATGTAGAAATGGGTACATTGAGGTGGGATATTGTGATTATTCTTATTTTGAAACTCAGGGCTGTTTGAAGAGAAAACCCAGGATCCTTCCACTAAAAGGTAGACACCCACACACATCAACAATGAACTACATGGTCAGGTGTCAGGTGGTGAAGACACTGCTATGGGAAGTGTGAGAATTGGTGGCACTATGCTGTGGTGAAACATTTGACACAGGTTATCACCTATATTAACATAACTGGGAAACCATCTGCCCTATAGCTGTGGAGAAAGAGGCTGGACAACAAGATGTTAATTCTGAGTGGCGGTTTTATTGGCAATGCTTGACAATACAGAAAGCCAAGGAAGAGATAATTTAACACAAAAATTGAGCAATGTGCAAGCAAACATGAAAGGATCTAGAGAGAGTTCAGATTAGTTGAGATCTTGTAGGACTGAATACACCAACTTCTCTTAGACCTCGACAGTATGACTAGGAAAGATTTTCAACAAAGTCGTATCAAGACTCAGCCTTGCACAAAATTCGGAGGAATCCCCTACATAAACATGGTGCATCACCAGTCAGTTGAGAGAAAGGGAGAAAAAGGTTTCCCAAAGAAACCTCCCCCCTACCACCAAAAATGTTAATTGGATGTGAAAATTATGCTTAGGAAAGAATTTCAGTTGTGATCCTATGCCTACTGGCACCTGGAACAGCTTACAAATTTACAGATTAAAATATCTAATCAGACTTTCTAAAAAGTTTTTGAAGAACTTTTACTGGCAAAGAAACTATAATACTGTATGACTAAAAAAGCATTTGTTGCTTTAAACTTAAAACAATATTCAGCTCCCCCAAATTTCTCGAACAGGAAGGGTGGTGTGAACACATAAACTCACAAAATAGAGTGAGCGGACTGCTTCTCACTTACTTCAGTTTGGGCCGAGCAGGAGAGTGAACGGAAGGGATCCTCTTGAAGCAACAAAGAAAGCAATTCCTCCCAGAGGTCGGAATCAGCTTCTAATCATAGCTAACAGGAAAAAACTGCGAGGATTACAGAGCCTGTCTTGAATCACCTGGTGGAAGGTCATCTGCTGAATATCCTGTAAAACTGCTACACAGTCAAGAAATAAAAAGGTTCCCACTTCAGTGTGCATCAGGATCCCCTGAAAGATGTATTTCATCGCAAATGAGTACCCTCTACCTTCAGAGTTTTTATTCAAAAGATTTGGGTTGCAGCAAAGAATTTGCATTTCACGTTCTCAGGTGAAAATAATAATGCTGGTCTGAAAATCTTATTCTGAAAATCACTGATTTGGAGCCACTGGTATTTCAGGGTTGTTTATCA